>JAQFYE010000019.1:0-82577 GCA_034694305.1 Protaphorura glebata
TTTCGTTTTCCTACGGGAATTGAGCATTTTCAAGTAATTTGATATTTTGAAAAGAAACTGACTTGCTCAGAAATTATCACTCTAGGACATGCAAATGTCGGGGCGATGTCTTTTGACCAAAAGTTGACCATGATAACAGGGCTGGAAAACGTTAAAAAGTGATTCGTTATCTTCGTGTTAGCGGACTTGCTTTCTGACTGAGCTGAATGTTGCGGTTTGAGCCGATCTTTCCAACAAGGTTTTCCACTTGATTGTTACCACTATAGATCCTGAGAAATGCATATTGAGCACCCTGTATATGTGGACGGTTACCTAGATTTGCCAATAAACTATCGTCCTCAGTTCACGGATAAGAGTAATGCTCCTTCCAGGAATTCAAAATCCGAATATTCAAAATTCTTTAAAAAACCTTGATGGAACTGACAAGTTTCTTGGATTTAATCTACATTTTTCAAACTTAATAGAAATAGTGAAAATAAGTAGTGTATTGTGAAAATATATTCCACAAGTGGCTCCACACCGTACGCAATTCTTTACACAAGACTTTTCGGTTTTGAATTTGACTGAAGCTTTTTACGTTTATACTAAATGGTAAGGAAAAGGCAATGATAATTTACTCGAATGATACCTAAAATGTCTTTTGCGGATTTTGCATGCACTGCAACAATGAATAGTCGCACTAGTTGCGCGATTCCTATGACAATTTGCTAAAATCAAACAAAAAAATTACTCGGATGCCAATAACACATGCCTCAAATTATTTTGTTGATTTTTGGGATTTAGCTATGGTTCAGGATCTCTAGTCTTTATATATTACCAACTCTATGGGGCAAACACTTTCCATGGAAATTTTGTAAGACCTTCTCCTGGCAGGGTTGACTACAAGCAATTTTTTGAGCAGTTAAAGCCATAAATTGAGACAATACAAGGACATAAATCTTCTGGGTTGAAAATAAAAGGTGCAAGTGGTAATGTATTACAAACTGTGAAGCCGGAGCAGGGGAAGTGAAAGGGGGATTTTGGAGCAAGAAAAAGAAAACGCGGAGAAACTCTGGAGTCAATTTAACTCTCCCAATCTATGACAATTCGAATCTTCCTTCGGCCAAAGCCATGCACATACACAATCTGAACGTAAAATGTATAAGAAAATCATTAATGTAAATCTTTTTTCTCTTTTCTATGTTTTGTTTACACTTCAGCCCTGACTGTCAGATTCCTTACCAAAAGATACATCGGGGAATACGACCATCAGAATGGTGAGAGATTTCTATTTTATCTAGTCATTCTCATCCAAGAGAAAGTGCATCATCGTACGGGGCGGTCCAAAACTCTTGTACAACAATTCCGTAGGGACAATATTACTTTCAGGAATTATAATGTGTTTGATACTACCCTGATAGAATTCACACCGTATAAAAGATCCAGGATTGTTGATGTTAGATCTTGCCGGGTGGAATACGCGAATATATGTTTCACATGGCCCGCCACTTTTGAACCACTCAGTAACGGTGTTGAATGCTTATGCTCTCTGAGGACCATGACAGGAAGGAACGGCGTCGCTCATCCTCATTCCTTATTCGTAACCTCCTGTTCCCTTTTATAATCAATGGATTAAATTTTTACTCCGATACTCTTGAGAGAAAAGGGTGAGAAGGAGAGAAAAAGACTTGGATTTTATTTTCTGGATGCCTTTCGTGTGAAGCCAGGCTGTCGCCAAGTCTTTCAAACATCCAACGTCTTTTCCTTTCTTCCTTCCTCAAAGACCTTTCACTTTCTTTCTCATCCTCGCAAAGTGCTTTCACTCACTTGCAATAACGAATACAACTTTGGTCATGTGGGAAACCGAGAATCTTGTATCGCTGTGTACAAAAAAACCGAAGCCAAATATCTACTAAATTGCACGACTTAATTTGAAACTCATGGAAATAATTTGTCCTCACTTTATCCGTATTACTTGGACGAACTGCTATGTTCACTCAGAAGAGAAAGTTCAAGTACATTATTTTGTCATATTTTCCTCTTCACGAGTCACTTGCATCTGTTTAGTTCTCACATGAGACCGAATTTTGAAGGGAATGTAAAAACACTGACAGATCAAGGCAAATAAAGTATAGTTCAGACAGTAAGAAATGGGGGTGGATTTGTATGCCAAGGGCAAAGATATTAAACTTTGTGGAATTTGAGAATTTTCAGTTGAGTCTACGACGTGTTATGAGAAAACGACACCACTTAGCCGATTTGAAAATCAATTGCCGATGAAATATTAGTCGTATTGTGGAGTGTGTCACCCGATTATATACCATGTCATATCACCTAAGTTCTGACCACTTGTACAACACGATTACATCATTTTTACTATCAGTCCCGGGTTGCCTGGGACAGGTTTTATTCCAATGACAGACCGTGAATAAATCTGAAAAACTTAATATTTTGACTTTCAGCGCTAAACACCAGTCTATATGCCTTGATAAATCCCACCGACCAAATTGCTGTCCGGTATCCTCCTCGTGTACTTGTTAAATTTTAGGTGTCTAATGTTTTGTGTTTTACACAGAGAATCGATACAAACATGAAATGATGGTAGATGGTGAGCCCGTGATATTTGAAATCCTAGACACCTCTAATTTTAATAGGGTAAGTATTTCTTTGCATGACCTCACGTGCGTTCAAAAGAGTAGTTCCCAGAGGGGCAGTAAAATTTGTGCATAAAAATCACACGATGTCATAAAAATTGGTAGTCAATTTAGAGTTGAAAAGTAAACCTGCCTGTTTTCATAGTACAACCAAAACAACTGTATGATTAAGTAAATTTCCGTATTGGCACCGAGTAATTAATACGCCCTTCCATACCTAGTAACTCGTAAGGTAAACTTGAGTAACCCACTTGCCATCGTTCAAATATTTTGGGTGTAGGAGGAAATTCCAGTTGAGTTGACAAAATACGTATGTGTATCATTTCTGCTTTGTTGACAGTTGAGCCGAACCGAAGTCCATGAGTTTGAGTTTATGTCTCTATAATCTAATCATCAGAGGCTTATTCATTCTCGAACCACGCACTTCTCTAAAACTACGGCATTACTGGCTCCGTAGTTTACGGATATTACATTTGCATTATTTAGTTTTTCCATTCATGGAGGGCTTTTTTTGTTAAAGCCCAATTCCGCTCAATATTTGGGAAATCAGATAACATTACTTAGCTGTCACGTCATATCTCCAAGCACTAAGTCTTGTATTTGTTTAGTTGAGAGAACGGACGTTTCGTCACAACGCTGTTGCATGTTCAAGACTGACTCCTTCCATTTGAAATTCAACAGCAGGATAAAATATGCGGATGATGGACTGGATTTTGACTTTGACAGATATCCTTTCACTTGACTCACTTCTTGGAGATAGACAATTTTGTCAATACACTTTATCAATGCATTTATGGGATTTAACCACTTTACCAAAACAAATTAAATATAAAATGTACCCAACCACAACCAGCGTACTGCGGAATATAAACAGAAAGTGAAACAGCTATATTCCCTACAGTCCCAATTAAACGCCAGGCCAGAATCCGGAATTTTCTGTAAGATTCTGTTCGTGTTGGAGAAAGTAGTATAATCCATAAGGTGAAACGAACACAGCTTTTAGTTGAAGCGCACGCTAATTTTTAATAGTCATCATTTCGGCAAGTTAAAAAGTAAAATGAATTCACCCATGAAAGTAGACGAACAATCACTGACCACGTACATTACAAAATTTCTCCTTGGACTGGTGGAAAACGTAAGACCCCTCCAGGCCACAATTCCAGTTAATAATAGGAGCCCTTATTTAAAGCTTTGCGATATTCCACACCAGAGTTTAACTTCTATTGCGTAGTTCCTCTAATCCTGTGTAACTTATTTAAAAAAAACTTCCACAAGACAAAATTATGACACTTCCAAGACATTTATATTTATTTAAATGTGAATGCTGCTTATACGGCACAATCTCGAAAATAAACTCAATTCAAATCAAAGCAAGACAAGTTAGGTATTTATTTCTCGAGTTACATCCGGAAGAATCCGAATTAATTTAAAATAAACAAACATTGTCGTATGCCTGAATTCCAAGTCAAGCTGCGGTAAGTAATTACTGAGTCAGTCAATCAGTCCGCCTCAGCCAGTCACTTTTAATCGCGTGTTTGATAGAATTACAAAAGTAACTTAAGTTTGACATGAATGAGAAACTTAAGGAGAGAAAGTTTCATTGAAAACCGGCTTTGCGTTCCTTTTCTCCGTTGAATGAGTTTCTTATTTGTATTGCGTATTTGCATAGCGAGTAGTCAGCCAGTCACACCAAGGAACGAAACCACATTAGAATTGAAAGACGGAGAAACAGGGAGGGAGACGCAAGGCTTTCAAGGTAAAGTGCAAAAATTTGTTGTCCATAATGTCTCAAATGGAGGCTGTCATTTTCAGTCAATGTCTCATCCGCTGTCTATCACACTGAGTCCCATGCTCTAACTCCACTTATGCGTTTGTTGGCAAAGAGAAAGCCGGAGAGAAAGTTACAAGACAAACTATCCCTCTTTATTTGTCTATCTATGTGTGCATGTATAGAATTCTCTCTTCGATTCTCAAGATCACATCTCATTTATCTTAATTTTGTGACGAGGGAATGTGAAGGCTTATTTTCAAAGTATGAAGGATGAGAGGGGACATGTACTAGGTTCTGTACGTCCACATCAAATTCAACTCTCCCGGAGAATATTTTCTTTCCTTCTCCTAAAATATCAGCGTCCGGGTTTCTAATTCGTGTCTTTTTGGGTTGTCCGTAGACAGGGAATGAGCTAGTGGCCCTGGAAACACTGCATTGGGCAGATGGATTTCTCCTCGTCTACTCCATCACAGACAGACAGAGTTTCAACTATGTGAAGAGAGTGAAACAACAATTGAGTGAGTACCGAAATGGGGTCATGAATACACTCTCCGTTGGGCCAAGCAATAACAACGTCCATTTGGCACTAAGAGAATCTGGCAACACTTCACCGTCACCTGTACCCACCGTCCTTGTCGCTAACAAGAGTGACATGGTTCACTTAAGACAAATTAGTACGGAAGAAGGTTCGTTTCCACACTCATTCCTTCACTTTAGTATTAGCACTTCGTGGCCAAATCCAGGCTTCTTAATCGGGGTCCGTGTTCATTAAAGAGTCCAATTTAGTGATTATAATGTGACTGCCAATGAAAGGCTCACGGAATGTAAGGAAAAGTGTATTAATGCGAAATATTGTGACTGAACCTAACCCAAAAATCTTCAAGTGTTCGAGGATTGGGCCATGGAAATAATTAGTGTGCAATATTTAGAGCGAAGACAATATTTGTGAAGACGCGTTTGGCGAACTCGGTTTATATTTATTTTATTGCAAATACAACTGCAACGTATTTGCATAATCCTTTACCCAGTTTCGCTAACAAATTCTTTGAGTCAGGTCGATTTTGAGTCGCCAACATAGTCGCCTAACTCTACGTTTAGTTGTTGAGAACAATCATTCCATTTAAACTGGGTAATCGTGAGTATAACGTATTCTACTCCATTGGGTCGAAAAAGGTGCTGACTCGAGGAGTGAGAGTAGAAGCAGAGTTTTGGTGATCAAAATCATGTGTCTTTGAGAAAATGCTTTCTCTTTAACTTTCTTCAAATCCAAGTCGTCTGTTCTCAACTAATTATCCCTTTGGTCCCGTCCACTTGGAGACAGGACGAGAGGGGAAAGGGAAAGGAAGAAATATTTAGTACTTGGAAAGTGAGTAATTGAATAGAAGAAGAAGGTTCAAGAAATGCTGAGTTGACTTAAGGAGCGAAATGGGGAAAAGTTGTTCCTTTTAAAGATGCTTGGTTATGTTATGAGTGTCAGAGAGAGCAGTAGGGGGCAAAATGATTAGCGTCTCTATGTGTTGTCTTATACTTCTTTTTCAGGAGAAATTCTTGCCAAAGACTTAGACTGTTCCTTTGCTGAAGTTGCGGCGTCAGAGCAAGTGGCTCAAGTCGCTGAAGTTTTCCATGAGGTGAGTTGAGTATATGGGAAGTGAATCAAGGACTCATTTCACTACTAGTCGTCCTATTGCTTTTAGTCTTGTCCTGTCTTTCTTTTTTCCCCTTTTTCCTCCTTAACTCGTATTTAATGAGTTTCGAGCCGACATGTCCGTCCATCCATGGGAATGGGTCGAAAAAGGCAAAGAAAGTCTGACTGACGCTTCTCTATTAACCCGGTTCCATAATAAAGTCCAATCCTACTCACGACGCCCGCCAACCTCAGCTCTTTTCTTCCGTCTTGGAATCCAATTCAGACAGGACATAAAGTGGACTCCAGCCACCGGGCTCAATGGACTCCTGGCCCCTCTCCTGTCATCAAATACCAATCCCACCGACACTTTAGATTTAGCACTAACTTTCTCCCCTCCGAGCCAAACAAATACAAATACAAAGAGTACACAAATAGTAAAGGGTTTCCAAAAAGTATTGAGTCTACGAGTAAAACACTATGTCTGGTCCAAACTATTCCGGTCTGACTTCCAGGTTAAAATTTCAGCCTTTATTGACTTATAATAATAATAATGAGTTTATTGTCCGATTCAGCCGTAACCCTTACAGACATTCACAAAAATTTATAATTCACAAATAATAGTAATTCAGCACACTTCGTTCATATAGTTGAGGTACGTAATTCTTATTTTAAATGCACCATTAAAGAAATAGAAGAGATTCGTCAGCTCGTCTTTCCCAAGTCCCTTAAAACAGTTCAGGTAGTCCATTATTGACTTATAATACTCTGTGCGGGGTTAATTGGAGGATCGTCAGCCTTTTTTCAGGATTGCACGACATGCTTAGAGGTGGGTTTTACACATAAATTGCCAAAGAGCCCATACGCAGGTTTTATGGCCCGTAGTCGAAGTCATAAGACTGGACAGAAAATTTGTGATAGTTAAAAGTCAGCATGTAAGACTAATAACGCAAAGAATCGGCAGTCAGCTTTCCCCAGCCAAAACTCCATGTAATTGCTAGCTATTCAAGCATTCGTGTCTGACAAGGAAGACTTCCGGAATGTTACATTACATTTATCTTTTGGCCTCTCCGCAAATTCTTCAAAAGCGAGTTTTAGCTATTGAGAACGCCCACTGATGATTGTTTATACCATCATTAAGTTTCTCATGTCAGAGGTCATTTAATGATGCCGATCGCTTGATGTCTCATAGGTTGTTTCTATTGTACCGTAGAACAAGGTAAGTTTCCGATCAAAGTAGATATTTACAAATCACACTCTGATCTGTTCTTGATATTTAGAATTCTCATTTAATGGTTTACCAAATTCAATGAGAAAACTGACATCCGAAACGCATCAGAAGTGATATCCCGGCTATCTTTTCTTACAGTACCTGTGTCTGGGCTGGGTTTCAGTGGACGCAAATAACGAATTGACTTAAACTAAAATTCAACTTTACTTGACACGGACTTTCTTTCTTCATATCTATGGAGAAAGCTTGGAGAAAGCGTTCAGGATCCACCCGTTTGAAAATATGCATTTATCCCTAATTGTGTTAGTTCGTCCTAGGACCGTATTTTCTGGGAATGTTCCTGTGTCTGCATGCTGTGTCCTGATCCCGCTGAGCGAGGTGTGATTTGTTTTTTGCCAGGTGTGTCGAGAAGTGCAGGCAGCGAAGAGAAAGACGAAGCAATCTCTGTTGGACCGAGTGCTGGGGAATAAAGCGGCGGCGGGACTGAGAGTGTATGCAAGGGGGAAGAGTGACAGTGCACTACCCAAGGACTAACTTGTGTTTTTAAAAAAAGAAAACAAAACTGATACAAAGGACTCAATTCCCATCTACATAAATCCAACTCAATTGAGCCTCGAATCTACTATCTACTACCTGAACCACCATCTCCTCTCAGCTTTTATCCAATTTTTCACTCCATAATCAATTCAAGACCTTCACAGGCGGTATTCTATTCTACATCGGCGGGTTCCTTACCTGTGTTGTGCCGTGACTTGTCCTACAGTTCACAATTTTATCCCGAATATGCAATAAGCGATAATGCATCCGGCGCATATTCAAAAGTAAATGGTCAAAGCACTTGAGATAGCTTATAAAGAATACTAAAAGTGCAGAATATCTCAGGCGGACTATGTAAATCCAAGCCATGAACTTGTTCCCATTTCGGCGTGTGCTATAAATTGTAAATTTAACAAGGAAAAATGTAATAAGTATTTTGAGTATACATGTATAAAACTTTGTTTTTTTTTCGTATGCGAATAAAGACGTGTTTAGGCAACAGAAAACTGGAAATTCTCTTATTCTCTACCATCAAGTTCTAACAGTGTAACCGTAATAACAATGGCATAGCTTTGAATTTTTCGGACGTATTTGATCAAAATTGCATTCCATTTTCCCGTTTCCAACCTCTTCTTGGGCTTTTTTATATTTAAACTTATCAGTGCAGCATCGCATACCGGATTTTGAAACGGGACTATGTAATTTCTTATTTTAATGACTTTTCAATATCAAAATTTCTAAACTTAGAATTAATTGCATAAATCAAGTTAATCGGTAATTGATTTACAAGTGTCTGTCAGATTGTAACTGTAGATACAGTCAAAATAACTTGACAACGCTTTCTTACAATGTAAGCTCATTCTGTCGGAACAAACAAAATCGAGTTTGTTATTTCAAAATCGGTGACACTACTCCTACGGAGACCCCGCCTCTCCCATGTCACCAGTGTTGACGCAATTTTGTCAACGACGTTATGACTATACTCATTACAGGTTTGCCCATAACTCACAGATTGTTACAGGAATTAAATCACTTTCTGGGGAACTCAAATTTTGTGAAGTCCTTCACTTCCTTGTTTGGGCGGTATGAGCTTAGCTAGTGGGGAAGTTGTCAAGTCATATTAGATATAGTTACATGGTATGACAGCATGGTTTCTAGGCAATTCTCTCCTGGCAACTGACAATGATTAAAATTCCAGAAATAATTTACGTTGGAAACACCGTCTTCAAGCCCAATCCAACACCGTTATAGTTTGTGTGCAAATTTGAACAAACTATTTCCCCCACGTCCATACACCTGTATATCCAGCTTTTGAATAAGAAATAAATTACCTTTAGCCCAACTACTTTACTTTAAGTATTATGGATGTGAGGTATTGATATCTTATAAATGTGTATCGTGCTGAAGCGATAGAGCTAAAGTAAAATAATGACATTCCCTTTTCGAAATAAACAGTAGACGGTTGTGTTGTACACAGTGTTGTACTAGAATCTAGTACAGTTACTGAATGGTAAGAAACAAAATCTTATACTGAGAAGAAAAGTGCAGAGAAACATTAAATAAGACGGTAGCTGAAGCTAAAGTTTCTTGCGTCCATGTCATGTGTAGTCATGAGCCCGACGTAAGATCGTAGGCAGAGACTCGATAGACAATCTCCATTAGTTTCGAACGGGAGCTGGGCACAAGATAAAGGCACAAAATCGTCATCAATTATTCATGTCATTTGATACAGATTGAGGAAACTGTCCAGAGACTTTGAGTCACTTGAGACCCACAAATATCAATTAGTGTCTACGGAGCAACGTCTCGAGCATTACTTTTTATACGTCTCTTCCTCGCATGAGCTAGTCTCTCATAATCTGACGCAAGTACCTATTTGACTCAATCAGTCATCCACTCTCCTTTCTCAGAACCTCCATTAAATAAAATTACATCGTGTGGATTATACTCCAACATTGTCTCCAAGGAAATGCACCAAACTCTAATACTATCATTCCACTCCCGTCCATTTCAGTAATAGCCCAGATTTGCATCCGATATTTATTTAACACGTTTCCACGGAAATCAATATAACATAATGTATTGTGTAACGTATAGTCATTGTCAAAGTAATTTGCCTTTACAATTAAACATTTTTGTCTATTACATGACCGCGGCTAGGTGGCTCAGCCAAGCCAGTGTCAGGCCATCCACTTTGCCTGTCGTCCAACATAATAATTGGTAATCAATTAATGATTAGGAAAAAAATAATGAGCAGAAACGACGTATACATTCGTGTTTACGTTGATATTATTAAAAAAAAGAATCTGCCGTACGGGCCGCCGTATTCGTCCAATTCAGTTGTACACTGTTGCAGTTCAACGAGAAATAACCAATCACCTGACCCGTATATATTACGACGGAAGACTGGAACTTGTTGTAATTATAGGATATCAACCATATCCATCATTTCAATGCAATGGATCACCATGACCAGACAAGATCACATTTCCATAAAAGCTTCGAGCATATCCCGTAGTATATCCCGAAGTGTGGCAAAAGGAAATTGTATTAATTATGTTCCACGTTCCGTACTTTGGCTGCAATTACATCAGTCGTAATTATATTGGGTCCCATAAATTCCATGCCAGATCAGAAATATTGACATTTGACATACTGGTTGAGGTGTGGGAGTGGAACCTGAACGGAGCCGAACAAATCCCAATGAATGTGTTCTTGAAGGAACATTCCTTTCACCAATAAGACACAAATTATTAGTTACATACCACAAATCAAAGCAAAACCTTTGAGATACTGCGATCAGCTGCAACAACTGTTCATTTATACAGAAATGATTTGCCCTCACCGACTAGAGTCATGGATTGTTTGAACTCCTGGTTCTTGTCAGCACTACTTTTTTTTACATAGTCATTACAATATTTCAATGTATTCGGAAAATCAGAAATTCGTTCGTCAATGCAATTTTTCATGTACCTGCTTTTATTTTTCAAAGTACCACTAGTAGTAGTCCGATCTTGCTGTCCAACGACATTAACCGTAATTGTGAGTAGGAATTTGTTCAATGATGAAAGTACATACAAGAGCGTGCTCGTAATCATTGAAGATAAAGTTCTCAGGCTAGAAACTGCGTCCTGCTACCGGAGCTACAATGTAATTCTTCCGAGGTTAATATTCCAAACTAGTGGAAAGGCAACTTAAATAAATAGACATCAGAAATCATAATTTCAAAGAACGACTAGTCGTCCGTGGTAGGCTAGGACATTGGGAATAGAGTCAAAAAATTTCTGTTAAACTTACTACGCACGGTTAGGCCGTCAGTCGAACCAAACAAACCAAGCGTCAAAAGTTATTCCATTTTTCCTCATGCATGCGTGCGTTGCGTTGGCGTGCATTCGCGCTTATAGGCTTTTTAAAAAATGCTATTCCGCTATATTTTCATTTCAATGTATGACCACCACGTTTTGTCATTCAAAAGGGTTGTGTATGTAAGCATAGTTTGTATAAACATGAAAAGTTGGCCGGAGGAAATTTATACCTTCAAAGTTTTCTCTGCTTCGAAATTTTTTTTGTTTGGCTTTGGAAGAGACGACGGGTTTACTTTAACTCAATTCACTATTCCTTGTTCAACCAAAACTTTCCTTCATTTTGAATTACAAAGAACTTCAAGGCTCTGGAATTCCATCTTTACAGTCCAAGTCTCAAAACCCTCTTCTGCACGACTCATAATTTGTAATCCACGGAGAATAAACACTACAAACTTGGTTTTATTTCTATTACATCATTGTATAATTTTTGATTTCATGCAGTATAAACAATAACTCATGAATGTTTACGCTTTATTTAATCGAGAGTTAATCAGGCTAACTTCCTGAGAGCACAAAGTTTCACAAAATTCTAAAACTTTACAGAAGATATGAACAGAGTTTGAAGAGCTTCGGAAAGATGAATCTATAGTGGAATTTTTTTTTGATCACAGAATTTAAGTCGAGGAGCATTATATATAGTTGTGGCCATGACGCGTCGTTCCTTATTGAATCATCTCGATTACATAAACACGCTGTTGGGCTTGCCGCTAGGGTGTAGATAAAAATCAATAGATGATCTTTTAAGTGATGTGTTCTAGTTGAACAGTGGCTAGTTTGGTTCCTGTCGTACAATGGCGAAATTACATATTAGCTACCATGTAAAAGGTGTGTATTTGGTACCGGATTCAAACAGGGGCAAAAAATAAAAGAAATCAGCTTTCCTTTTCCACCGCACAACACAATCGTATGGAAGTGGAAGTTAGTTGGAGAAAGTCGGAGAAAGCAGTCGCACGTAAACCTACTTGTCCTGTCTTTTGTGTGCGCCGCAACGAAGGAAAGTTCTCTTCAAGTAGGAAAAGTGCGATGGCATAAACGAAATTCCGCAGAACTGCAGCCTTTTCTGCAATAAGAATTATGACGCATTAGTTTGCCCCGGTCAAAGTTTACTCACCTGATTTCCGAAATCATAGTTGGTCCGGATTTGTAAAGTTGCTCCGAGGCAGGATCTCGACCTGCCGGCCTAAAGATGTCTTTTTTTCTGCGATATTAAAAATGTGCTCCTGAAACTAATGTCATTTAATAATTGGTGAAATGGATATTCGTACTCCCAACAAATACTCCAATACATCCATAATTGCACAACTCGGACAGATTAGAATTCAAATACAAACGCAAGACGCAACTGGTTGACGCGTCTCAATGAAGTAATCAATTCCAAATCGCCGAAACTAACAAGCAGTGTATTTGTATTTGAATTCAAAAAATCTCATTGTTAGTCCTCCTTCCTCCACATGACATTGGATAATCGTCAGGCGTACGTTTCGTTTTATTTGCCCCAAAAACGACCCTCTATTGTGCCTGGCTATTCTTTGGCTTCCAAGATGGAACACAATAACCTGGTCCGGGAGTTTGAGAGGACAATACAAATCTCTATCTCTTCGTGTGTCAAGTAAAGTAGTACAGAGTCAGTGGTTGTGACAGGTCACACAATGGTCGGAAGGTGCAAAAGACCTTGTGAGCCAACTCAAGGGGTGAACAAAAGGAAGACGTTTCTTTGGAGGTGGCAATCATATTTAGTATGCGGGAAATCGTCATCGTCGCGTCTCCGTTGCAATCTCAAACCACAATTAGATCTAAGGAAACTCTAAGGAGCTTATAGTTTTCCTCACCTAAGTTGGATTCAGCTTTCCTTTGAGTTCCTCGCCTGAATGCATCGACGAATTGCGAGTTCAAATAGAACCCAAAACTTCTAGTGGAGTAAACGATCCAACGCGATAAAATGGATAATCCTGAACTAGGACTAATCGTCGCGACGCACCTACTGTATTTTCCCACAACAAAAATCCATGTACATTGGTTCAGACTTGGTTTAGAGGAGCGAGAACTTATCACAAGCCTCTCACATTTAACCAATCTAATGGTTGTAATTTGTTTAAATATACAATTTAAAATAAGTCTTGCATCATTCATCAAGCTGTGACTGAAAGCATTACCAGAAATTAGTTCTCACGGATAATTTTTACTATTTTTCTTCCAGAAGGTCTCTAATTTCAATCTGAAAGAAAAGAACGCATCCGCGAGACATAAGTGCGGATTGACGGGAGGATAACATGCTGAAGACAACCGTCATTCAGCTCGAACATTTTTAAAAAATAATTCTGATGTGAGAATAATCCTATTCTTCTAAATAAGGAGATCAAAATTTTTGCATAGTTTTGTATAGACTTCATCACTTTGTGAAGCAAGTGTAACGTAAAAAATATGGCTGCACGTTTTCTAGAATTAAGATGCATAATACATAGGAAGAAGAATTCATGCCTGAATTCTCGAATATGATGTGGAGATCGACCAACCCATCCAAGAACCATCGGAATGCACGGAATGTACGGATTTCGAGTCCCCCACATGCCAGCTTTGAAAACTGGGAACTCGAGAGAAAGTAAAATATTATGAAGGAGTCTAATTGCAATCAAAATTCAACACGACAGATCTCAAACCTTAGATTGGCTAGAAAGTTCTAATCGGGCTTTCGCCACTGCTAAGGGTAAAAACGGGAAACTAATTATCCCAGGTGCTTCAGTTTAGTTTCTTCTGCTCTCACTTATTTCCAGTTTCTTTGAACCTATTACAACACATAAGAACATTCATTCCTTAGAAGGCTGGCATGAAATCTTTTGAGTTTCTTCTACCTACATATTTTGTGAATACCAGCTGCATAGCGTTGAAATGAAACTTCTATTAAGTAAAACTTTAGCTAAGAGCATGTGCTTGCGTCCAAGTCATTGAACTCAATTTTTTTATTAATGAGAAGATATGCGTCCTTAGCAAAGTTAGCAAAGTTGCCTAATGTAAACTCCATAACATTTTGATGGAAGTTTCATTTAAACATAATGGTATTATTTTGTTGTAAAAGATTATATAGCGTATGTATTTCCGTTCGGGTTTCCTAAAATATTTACGAAACAAATTAATAAATTTTTAATCCTCCACATACATACATACAACAATAAATCCGATACAACACATACGTGTATAGGTACATTAATGTCAACACTGTACAGTAATTGCTTGAAATGTTCAAAATTCTTTAACTGCCCAATTTAAGCATAATTACTGGTCTAAATTTGATTTGTACATAGGGGAATAAAGCCAGATTTTAATAACCCTTTTTGTGAAAATGACCTGTATGCTGAGAAGAAGAACATAAACCTCACACAACCTTGGTTTGAGTCTGTTGTGTACGACGACTGACGACTAAAATAATTATAGGGAATTGACAGTTTATAATAATTAAATTTAATGTAACAACTGAGTCTAAACCCCATTTGAAGGGAACGAAAGTGGCATTAGTATGCAAAATTCAAAAGCACAGTTGCGAAGACATGCCATTTTGTGTGTACTTAAATTTTGCACGCTTTAAACTCTCCGGTACTTATGGACTGTTTTTAAACGACTTACCAAGCATGAACTTCACGGGGAGGGTTCGGAATCCGGAATTTCGTCCTCATACTTATGTATTTTACGTGTTTCTGGTAAAAAGTAGACATGATTTATGAACACCCCTTTACCTTACCTGTAATACCTGAAATTCCCGTCAGACGAATATCAACCCGTTCTTAGCAATCAACTTTTAGACCAAATATATGGACGTCAAAGTTTACACAAATGAATTACACGAGGGAAACCTTAGGGGAACGCTACAACGACACATCCTACCCGGGTTGTTCGCCGGATGGAATATCTTAAATGAAGCTTCAAAGCCATGGCGGCGTTATCACCAGGCTAAGACCAAAATACTTTTCCCCACTGTTTGTAGAGATCCACCTAAATATCTTCTTCGTAATTGTTGACTATTCAAGTTTAACTGCGAATTGAGTCGTGGAGCTCCGACTGACAGAATTAAATATTTATGGCATAGCAGGAGTACTGGCATTAAGTATCCTCATATCCGACGTCCGAATGGATCTTGGCTTGAAGCGCCATATAATTAGTCTTGAAGGTCATTTAGACGTTTACAATTCCGACAGGGGGAGCGGGCCAAGTTGAATATTTATAAAGCAGGAAAGCATCTTACCTTGGCAAGAGTAACTCCAGTGAACTTCTTGTACGGATGCATTTTAGTATTCATTAAACGAGGTGATCCCCCTTGGCAATGTACCAACCAGCGCAGTAAGAAACGGACCTGTCCCCTTGTCAAGAACGATTTATTTAAATTGAAGGCTTTATTTTACACAAAATTAATGTTTGAGGCTGAACCTGAACACAACGTATGAAAAATTTCAAACGGGATTTGATGTATTTGTGAGATATGTCTGAGTTTTGACAAGCAATTAAACAAAAACTCTTTTTGGGTTGAGCATTAGTTAACAGACTGATAGTTCGTGAAGGAAAGTGACAAACGTAATTTGCAGTATTGTAGAATGTTCAATTCAAGGCAGAAAGTTTATTACTCCGCAATATTTTGTTGTGAAGGAGTTTCGAGGTGGCCAAGCAGCTTTAAATAGACTAAGACTTCAAAAACTGTCAGTCGTGACTTTCTCTAAGTTTCTGGGAAGACATCCTGAACAAAAAGTCGACCCTTAAATTGAATTGTTCCATGCAGAGCTTACAATTTTACTGCTCACAGTTAGGGTTTGCCATTACGACGACGACGACGTTTGACTTTTGGAAGTCATCTTAAGTGCATTCTCGCACTCTGACTCCATGCTGGAATAAATATTATGCTTCGGTTCTAGAAATCGTCGTAGTAGTAGTATCGTAGTCCCCTGTCCGTCGTCGTTGAAAAAGAAGGGAAAAGAACAATAAATAAAAGGGGTTTGGTTTGAAGAATTTAGAAATGGCCTCAGAATGGGTCAGTCTCGCTCAATTATTCAGACACTCATGTTAAATTCAAGCCCCACTTGAGGTTTTCCTTCCAGTTCTTCCGACGACTCCAAAGTCCGTGTGTTTAGTTCAGGTCCACTCACAATCGTTGTTGTACTTAAAATGACACAGGGCTTTCGTCTCCAGAACAAGACTCCCACCTTGCAAATGAGGATCAAATCGATATTTACAATTATTTCATAACCACCTTTTCCCTTCGAACCTATTTTGTCCAGAATTGAAACTCAAACATAAAAATATGGTTAAAATCAATTCTGGCAGGTTCATCGCATCGTATCGTCAATGTACTGGGAAAATTCTATGGGATGTTTGTTTACTCTTTGGCCGGGGTATCAGTAGTAGCAGACCCGCCCCAAGATAACTTGAAAGAACATTTCTCCATAATTTCAGCAGTGGAACCAGCTGTAATACATTATGAGACTGAACGACGCCCACTTACGTATAAGAAATTAAGAGCAGGTTGGAATCGCCCGAAATTTTGATATTTTGGTGACATTAACCTGCTAACAACTATCTGGGAAGGCATGAACGTAAATATTAACGTTCCATACATCATACCAGCAAAATGCACTAACATCAGTTCGTTAAATGGGAAGTCTTTCTAATAAAATTATTTCTAATATCGTTACAATAGACCATAGACCAGACGATAGATGACCAGATGATATGGTCACCATACCATTCTCATGAACCCGTTCCACCATATTTGTCCAGAAATGTTAATGAGATTAGTTCATTTTAAATTGTTCCATTTATTACTCACAACGTCAAAATGTTTAATATTCTCAAGTGTACAGTACACAAGCGTATCTTCCCGTAAAATATACACACAAATTGGTGAATATTTGTTGAAAACAATAATCTGCTTCCTTTCCTTCTTCCGATCTCTAACAATCTGACATCGTTCGCAAAATACAAGTCATGCTATGTATGTACAGGTATATGAAATGTACACTTATAACAAACAATAATTATCTTACCTACTTTACAGAGTTTAAGTCTACATGATATTGTTCCACACAAAGTTGACTGTTCCAGGAGCACTATAGCTTTACATGACTAGTGGAGAATACACCTATTTATGCTGACGTCATTACACAAAATACATTTAACACGAACGCTCAGCCCGTATGTTCAAGAGCAAGGATTATTTGGCATAACATTACATTGCGTTGTCAATCGACATTTAAGTTAATGGTAATTTGCACTCCGTAATAACTTATTAGAAGACGTTGTCCAACGATGCTAAATACTTTACGTTCCCTCACAAATATATACGAGGACCTCACATTTAATTATAATTATATGTTTCCGTCATCAACATCACACGATAATTGCAGGTTCGGTTTTGACACAGTCAGGGTGTTCGGGAAAAACGTTCTCAGGTGATAAAAAATAAACAAATGTTCGACTCTGCCGAAGATATTGTATATTTCCCTTGAACACCCTGATATAATTATCCTGATACGAATTTTCACAAAAATATTTCATAAAATCATCGCATATTGTTCATCTCCACAATGGTTTAAATCGGAATCCCAATTATTTCTCTTAAAGCCACAACACGTGCTTTTATATACAATTAATTACTCGAGGACAAGTTGGAAAACCACAACACGTTCAATTCAAGAATATTATGTTTGATGTAATCACTGCGACAATACTGCTATGACATGATGACTTTTAAGTCACTTTGATTTGAGATTCTTCATCTGTAGGCAAAGCTAAAGTCATTCCCTTGTGACTGATGTTGAGCTCTTTGAAGCTTTTGAATGTTGCTCAAGACGACAGGGTTCGTAGGCTCAATTTCCAGGGCAGCCATATAATGAGTGTGGGCTTGCTTATATTCTCGCTGTTAAAATCCAGACAAAGTTAGTGTTGCATTCACCATACAAAACTTTCATGGGATGATTCTAACATGTTGTGCTAAATAATTTTCTACCCATAAGCATAGTTGAAAAGCAAAAGGGAGATAAATCAGGATAGTTACAAAATCTGCAAATCCGCTTGTTTACAACAGTTAACCCTGAAAGATTTTACCGAATAAAAATCTATATGTCCGTCAAACCCCTACCAAAATCCCATTGGTAATATTTTTCTGACTATTAACATTTGATATAATAAGGGACAGGATTCTGATATAGAATTCAGATCGATCCACCATAAGTTGACACCTGCAATAAGGCATATTCAAATGTCTCCACAGAAAGAATGGATACAGATTGTTTTCCGGGTCCGACGAACTTTACCCGTAGAATGGTGAGAAAGAATTTTTTTGAATCAACATAGCTTGATAATAAAACAATGACATTTCAAGTGTAACTCTGGTTGACTAGTCCTAAGTTTGAAGTCAGTGTGACTCATTCTCACTTTCTGCATGTAATGAATCCGATGATAATAATTGAGTTTGAATGTGAGCGGAGAAAGCGGGAATGTTTTAGAGTGGGTATAAATTAACGATTCATCATCATCATCAAGTGTATATTTGGTTCTGCGGAGTCATTTGGGGTTTGGAAAGGTGATCTAGTTGCCGTTAATAAGTAGGAGGTCTGATCACCTGTCTCAAAGACCTGTTTAGAATGGGTGGGTGAAGTGTGAGATGAATGAGGAATGAGGATGTTTTAAGAGTGGGTTCTCCGGGTGCCTTCGTTTAAATTGGCAATGGAAGTCATTGTGGTGAGTGAGTGAATGAAAGAGCTAAATGTTGAGTGGAAATGGAAGAGAGAAAAAACGAGAGAGGAACTCCATTGTCTCGACCCATTAAGACTCCAGTCTCGGCTAACGACTTTCTCATCATCATTTCCATGGGCCATGTGCGGTGAGTTAACCACTCACGGACTACGAAGAACCTCCAAGAGAAAACATCAAGTAATGAGCGGAGAAAGCTGTTTTCACTTCCTAGTCAAAAACATCACCCCACCTCATCTCATAACCATTCACTCACAATACGAGATTAACACAAAGTCACTACATTCTAAATACACCTTTCAATTCCATGTCATCATCACAGTCAGGACAATAAGCTTCCTTTTCCTCATCTTATTTTCAGTTTGGCCATGATTAGTATAATGTTACTTGCACTTAAACCTTTCCTCTCTCGAGCAAAAAGTCAAAGCTGTCACCCCACTTACCCCTAGACATAAACGGTCCCTTTCTCCCAGTCTCACTTGCGCGCGCGACACAGGAGAGCTTTGAGCGGATGGGTAGGGGTCAGGGCTATCACTTTTAGAGGGACAGAGGAAAGGTTACAGTAAGAGCACATTATTCATTTTGAAGCCTACTCGAGAACAAAATAAAGTGACGAGGTTGAGGTCAAGGTACGAACCCACAGACCTCTTTCCAAGAAAGTGCTTTCACTGAATTAACCGGTCAATGGTATATTCTATCTCTCAATTTATTCACCGGACAAATACTGTCCTAAAATAATGAGTAAAACTTTCCGTCATTTTCATCTTACATGCTTTTCTCGCACGGATGATATCGTCGAATTCAATAATTTAAATTGGAATCATCACTAGCTACATATGTACGCCACGAGAACCCTTACAAATATTTGCAGTCTAAAATCAGTACATCGCATTGTCAATGTAAAGATTGGAAGTGCCCACCTACAACCATAACCACATTATCAGATTGACAAGAATTTCCTCGTATAATTTACAAACGATTCTGAAGAATTAATAAGATATTGCCGTCTGTCATTTAATGTCAATGGACATTCAGAGATTGTACAAAAAAGGAACTGGGTGAATTTGCATATATATAATATATATGAGATAAAAATAGCGAATGAGTGCCCACAGGTACATTATTCTGAAGAATTGTCAAAATTGTGTCTTGTATTGGTTGTATTATATAAGTTACCGTAAAATTCCGAAGTCGGGGAAAACTAAATTCCTACTTAATCCCTATATAAAAGTTATTGCGAGTTTTGACTGAACCTAACCTAACTCAACTTGAATTGAATTGACATTACCCTCAGGCGGGGTAAAAGTGAAATCGCATTTGCACGACTTTTTAAATTTCCACGTAATTTTGGGTTTCCCTTGAACCCGGGTTTTAACGGTGACATAAAAATTTGAGAATTTCTACAGGGAAAGAATTTCTACATGGAAGTTTTCCCTCTCATACAATCTTTTCAATGACACTTTTGACTTGCTATTATCAAAACTTGACTCTCTCTTGCTGCTCAGTCAAAGGTGTTCTGAACACTTGAGTGAAAGCATTCTATCGGAAATCGTCTCCTCTCGACGGAGGAATTGCATCACTGATTTTGTTGGAAGTTCTTTCCTTTACTATTTGATTTTTCTACAAACATTTCTTCTAGAAAATATGTACAACTCTACTCACCTCTACACAATGTACATAAATGTTGCATATGCATGAAGAATCCAGGACTTTAGACATTCCTTCAAACTGTACTATGGAGATTTGTGCTTGTCCTATTGCTTAAACTCATAAATAGGTTAAAAACAATTATATGAAACCTAGCTACAAGTTTTTATACAGAATTGGATATGGGTAATTCAATTAAGATAAAGAATTTGTGCGTTTCTGTCAGATCAGAAATTTGTTATATTAGTGTGTCTGAAATAATTTGCGAACACAAACCGACCTTCCCCTGAGATTCCTCATAATGACGTTAACTACAAATTCATCCCGGCAGAATGGAGCTAATGGTGTAATTCCCTATAAGAAGACTGAGTGAGTGCAGCAGCCAGCCTGTGATTAGTTTGTGTTCTCCACCTAACACGATTAACCAAACTACTGCACACCTGAATATATAAACTATTAGAAAACTATTGAATAAAGGAGGAAAACGCTAAACTCAAAATGATAAAAAATGCTAATCAAAATCAATATTACAACATAATGCATAGTTTGTAAAAACCTAGGGCAGTCAAATGTGTATTAATTAATAGAAATGGAAGGCGTGGGCCAGCTTTGAAAACGATACATTAATTAAATAAATCCAATCACTCCAACAAGAAAAGAAATTATTGGATTGAATTGAATTCTTATTTGTACTGAATTGCACTGAATTCAATTTTTCATTGCGTCTAAGTGCACTGAATTTAATTTTCGACGATTACATATACGCGAAATGTAACAACATGGAATTATTCAAAACTCCATTGGAGCCTATTTGTAAAGTTTTGCTTATCGCTGAATGTTTTCCTAACATTATTTTGTAATACAACAATATTATGAGGATATAGCCGGTATAATTTAATTAATTCCTGTCGAATTACAGAAGAAACGTCGTTCCATATGGACACATCTACTCGCACTTGAGGTTTTACTACTTGCGTGTGAGTGAAAGTGCAGCTGAATTAATATCTGCCTTATTTATTTTTAAACGTTCTTAGAGCGCGTGCAAGGAACGAGGTGTAAAGCAATTGAATGATTCATTCAGAGCCGCCTGCCTCACTCCACTGCCTGTTATTCCCATTGCATGCTCACATAAGTTCACAAGTGGACAATTTCTAGCACTTTACTTGGAAGGATTAAAACGGCGTATGCCAAAAAGTAGTAACAGTGAAAGTCTGCCACTTCTGTTTGGATACCCTTCACCTCCTTCATTATTTGAAGCGCACACAAATATAAATCTATCCAGTCGTCAGTCGACTGTATGAAGCGGTTTAGTTCCAAAACACGACAAGTGTGCGTAGAAGAAATTTCGGCCACGTTAATACTTTCATTGTTCAAAAACAATTAAACTTTTATAAGAACATTCCAGCTGAGCGCCGGAAATACATATATAATATAGTACTTTCGCCAGCCATAGCTATCCTATGTATGTATTTTCCACCGAAGGTGAAGCTGCAGTGTAAATGTGAGGTTGGTCATGAGTAGTCAAAAAAGAAATTGCACATTGTGGTTCATTAAGTTCTATCTCTTATCACCGAACCTGGGGATTGGAAGAAAACCCTCAGATATACCTTCTACAGAAAACTTTCACCAGAATATTATTAAGCTCTGTACTAACAGCAGATAGTCGATTCGGCGTCGACTTAGATAAACAGAAGAATCAGAGCTATCCTGCCTCTTCCGTGTTAATTTCATCTTACCTTGACATTTTTGTGCACTGCGCCTCGTGCGTGCTCTGAATCTCTATGGATTTCAAAGAAAATTCTCTGCAAAATGGACAACTCAATTTTCTGCCAATCTCAAATTAGGGCAGTAGATTCTCTTGTGTAAACTGGCAACCAAATCCTGAAGAACGTGTTAGGTTGATCTGAATTTTACATTTGAGTTCTGTCCCTTACAAATTAACGAGACAGTACTTTACAGTTGGTCCTCAATTTGTCAAGTGCCTCGCAATACAATTTTATTGGAGCACAACCGGACGGATTAATATTTTAATTCCACTGAACACCTCTCGGATGCAAGCCACATTTAAAAATTTGTTGACTAATCATATTAACCTCCATTTCGTTAAGTATAATTGAGGTCTAATTAATTACGGACCAGATTTTCGAATATATAATACAAAATTAAATTATATTCCTCTTGAAGCCTAATTTCTTCTCTCACACGCTTAGCCTGGGTTTAATTTCCAATAAACACAGGGTTATGAAAACAAGAGTTTAGGAAGGAAAGGAGAAATAATTAGACGTTGGGAGGGAAATAGGGGTTGGCGGGACACAGTTTGTCGAAGGAATGGTAATGTGGTCGTATAAAATTACGAAGAAACTCTCCAATACTGTTTCCTGGAAGGAAGGAAAAGAGAAAAACATAAGAGGTAATAAGAGACTGGGAAACTTACCATGAGATGATAAATGGCTCCAATATTCGTGTGGGCTTGGACAGAGTTTGGGTTGAACTGGATGGCCATGTCGTAGTACTGAAAACCAAAGAGATAGAAATGAATGGAAGAATTAAGACGAGGGATAAAAAGGGAAGGCACGGTAATGTCTCGTATTTCATTGAAGATGAGCTAATTGAAAAATAAGAGGGATTAAACTAAAGAGATAAAAACTTGAGGTTTTGGTTTGTGCTCACATTAGCGGCTGAGTGAAAAGCTCCCATGGTGTGCATCAGATTCCCCAACTGAGAATAAAACTGAGCACATAAATTAGTCTCATGAGGGCAAAAGATTTCCAAGGCTGACTCCAGAGTGTCAAAAGCCTCCGTCGTTCGATTCTGGTTCTCATACACTGTCGCCAACAGTAGAAGTGAGGTCGCGTGGTCAGCGTCTGTTCTTGATATCCCTTTCAACATCTCTTCCGCTTCAGACCATCTTCGGACGTCGATTAGGAATTGGGCCTAACGTTCAATCACGCACATCACAAATATTACTTTAAAATTAATATTGGACTTTGAACGGTTCGTTCGAGCTAACGTACCCCTCGCTATTTAATTTAGGTCAGTTTTGCGTAGGTTTACCTCTTGATAAGTTTTATGGAGATACCAACCCCTATAGTTCACTGAAGTGACCGGTGACCACTGAGACACATTGATTTTTATAAAGAGAAGTCACCTCATGTCACTTAACGCGTACTAACGTGTACAACAAAACCTGCATTTTTTTGCGACCATGTATAGAGACAAGGCCTCGCACGGCCAGGCTTCCCAGAAAGTCCAGACTTACGTGGATGACACAAGCAGAATTTTGTTACCTGAACCCAAATTGTCTAACAAGGCAATTTAATCAAAGCTAACCCACTTACGAAGTAGGCATTATACAATGCTTGCAAACCAGTTATTGCTTTTAATTTTAATGGCCATAATTAAAACATACATTGGCCTGAAATTGCGAAATTATGATACATTCAAAGGCCCATACTTCTTAAAAAAACTGGGCAGAAATTTTTTATACTTTCCTGCCCGGACTTCAGGTCCCGCCGTCAGTGTACGAGTTTGCAACGTGGCTATATGACTAGATCCAAGAACAATAACTCACCTACACAAGTGAAAACTTAATGAAATTCAGGGATTTGTAATGAAAAGACTCATTCTATTGAAAAGTTGGCTCTTGCCTAGTCTTGCCTGACTTTCTCCTACTTTCACTTCTTATGTATATATGTACAATGTGAGGGGAAAACGTATGATGATGAGGTTTGGGTTACATTATGTGCACGGTTTAAAGGACAAAATGTATATTAAAGTAGGTTAGACTGGTAGTGAGTATATGGTGTAACTGTGGATCTTGTGTTAATAATGAGGTATGGATGTTTGGAGGGTTCCTCCAATATAAATTTTGAGTCTCTTATGCGGTCAGGTTGGGATAGAGCTACTTACATAATGAATCTTGTAGAAGGAATTGGATTCCTCTACGAGTCTCTCGAACAACAACTTGGCTTCTGGAAGCTTCCCCTTCTCCATGTAATTAATCGCCAACTGGTACGCCACTCCAGAATCAAACTTTAAAGTCAGCAACCTGTACACCCAGAAAAGCAATACAACATCAGTCTCAGTCTTCCTCTATCAATCCAGCCTTATATTACACAAATACGCTCGATATGACCAAAACTTAGATTCAATATTAAAGATACGAAACACTTCTGAAAATACGCCACACTGCTTGGGTTGTTTTAAGGTTTTCAGTACATCCTATACCATTTCAGTATAAAAATTGAATGGAACAATTCTGATTCGCTAGAAAAACTACAATTATGGTTTATATGGCATTACAAAAAAGCAGTTTTGCTCTAAGTCAACGAAAATTCGAACTTTCAATTAGAGTTGTGGGAAAACCTTGTTGTTCTCCTCACAACTTAACTTACTTAGATGATTTTTTTCTGAGAGTGCTAAAACTCGGTTCATTCCTTTAATTAAGCTCAATGCTTTTTTTGTGAGAACGGTAATTAAAGAACAAAACATGTGTCGTTAAAATCATGCATGTGTACACTTGTAACTTCCACCCCTAAAGTACAAAGTCAGTCAGAGTGGATTGGAAGAAAGTGAAGAGTTGAACATTTACAAATGTAACCAATTTCATCTCCTTCTTCCCATTCCTTCATTGTCCTCTGAAATGAGATTTGAGAGTGAAGAGACCAAACTGCGGTCCCTTCTCACCAGGGATGATATTTGAATGTTAAATTCAAATTCAAACCAAGTTTAAACATAGTTTGGTTGAAGCATGACAATTACAAGTGTTTTAATGATTTGATAGGAACATCTAATTAAGTACACCTTATCGTCAAGGATTTTTAAAATTCGGACAAACATTGTATTCGTACGCGAACAACGGATTTTTTCTTGTATAGAAATATTATCCTACTGAAAAATCCAAACTTTAAAGACTAATCTCAATCTGCCATTAGAACCTCTTCAATAGACACGTTGCAAGTCTGGTAATTTTTACATTTGAATAGAGTCCCTTGTGAACTCCCTTGTACAGTTATATAATTCCATTGCATTAATTCTCACCATGCATACCACAGGACACCAGAATACTCAGTCCTAATTAGAAAACTTGGAGTGTTGATTTCCACTTCTGGTTGTCGAACCAAAACTAAACAATATTATCTTGTCAACCAATCCCTTCTTCTGCCATTCTCCTTCCTTCCCTGTTTCAAGTCTTCCAAATAATGTTAAAGTATTTACATAGACTCCCCCCTCCTTTTATACTTCAACTTAATTTCACTTTCTTTGAGCTCCATTCCGCTCCAGGGAATTCCAAAAGGAAACTAAAAGTACTTTAGAAGAATAATTTATTTCCAGATTGGATTTGATTTGGTTTTTGTTTCAATTCGGGGGACCGCGACTCACGCCCATTATTATCATTTGCTGCGTGCCATCCCAGACAATGAGTGAGAGACAATGGAACAATAACAGAACACGCAAAACTTGTAATTGTTTGCACCCAGAACTCCTGTTCCAGGGTTTAAAAAATTAACAAGTACACATTCATTTGGAAAAGTTTTTGATCATCAAAGCACAACCGTAGTCTATGTAAAAGTACAATATCAGTCAATGGTATAGAAAGGTTTGGGTTTCGGGTTCGAGTCCTCACTCGTAATTTTTGTCGACGCTATACAACCGTGTTTCTCCATATAAGTAGAGCGGCAGTCCTTACGCCAAATGAAAAATACTTTACAAGTAACCTTTCGGGGATTCCAATTAACCAGAGTATTTTTTGAATCAGTACGGAATGTACTTTAATTAATTTTGAATTGCTGAAACATTCATTTCTGATCGCTAGTATTTGGTTTTATACTCTTGCTTATAAAATATTAATTTTGACCTCTTTTATTGACAGAATACCCTTGGCAGAGAATTTCCATCTTAACAAAGTAAAAGGGCTTTCAATTAATTTTGAATTCGAATTCTCAAGATTCTAATCAGAATTCACCTGAGAATGAAATAAAAGTAGCGTCTATAGGTACTCTTGGCCTTTCCTTTCCTTAGTAGTTCTGTCGATATTTTTATACTTAAAACTCCGCGTCATACGAAGCTTTAAAAAAACAAGCGTTTGGATTTTTGCCCTAGTTCTCTCTCTGAGTCTGTGTTCCGCGTACTCAATTGGATGGAAGAATACTAGAGAGCCGTGAATTTTGAATGACGTGAATCCTAATTGAGCTCTAATTAAATCACTCGCTGAGAGTAATCAAGCACACATTCCCCTTTTTCCTTCCATGCAAATGTGTCATTTAAAATTCATCGAGTCAGTAGGAAAAAGAGTAGCGAGACTCACTGTTGAGAAAGTTGCTCGAAGAGTTGATGAGAACCAAGTTTGGATGCTAATTTGGCTCCATGAAGAAGGGCCTGTATGTTCCAAGATGCCTTCGTGAGTGCCAGGAGGTAATGTGTCAGAGCCTCTGAACTTCGTCCTGTGAGAATGATTTAAAAAAAAAAAGTTACTCATAAACACATGTTGGTCTATTGTTTGACTGACTCAGAAAACATATAGTCGTTATGTTACTACATTAAGGCTGTCATTTTCAATTCCACAATCATCAAAGGATTCTAACACACCTCCGTCTCACTCAATGCTTTTCAGAGTGACAAGCTGGAAACGGGTTTTGTCACATTCCTGATGAGACTGAGAAAGACACGTACGTACCTATACGTAGCACGTACTCTCCCAGGACATTAGAACCTCATAAAAGTCATTCTAAAGTAGTTCTGTCTGACAGGTAATTCGGATTTTTGGTTTTCAAAAAACCATGAGATTGGAAAATGGTAGAGCCTCTATTCATTTTTCAGCTCTTAATTTGAATCTATTACTGTTCTTCCAATATAGACATCCTCCTTCGGAAAAATTTCTTACTGTTTGTCACAGTCACAAGACTGGGATACCCAGGAATCGATTGTCGTAGCGACCGAACGTATTTTGTGTTGGTCATTACAAATATATGATGTGCAAGGACTTGTTTTTTGACATAATATCATTTGGTTGTCAATGCGAATCTTTGTGGAATCGCTGAGTTGTCATTGGCTACCTACACAGTCCAAGATTTCTGCTCCCTGAAAGTGTGTCAGACAGGAATTTAAAGGAGCGAAATGTATCCTAGTTGGCTGAAAGAGCATATTGTCTTTCGGGTCGGTTTCTATGTTGTGGAGGAGGTGAAGGCGTAAAGGAAATTAAAATTGGATTCGATTGTTCGGGACATTGACACTAATTGAAATGACAGGAAATGAATGAATAGTTCTGATTAATAGGACGCGAGGTAGTAATGTAGAGAAGTTACTGGAGAAAATGGAAAGTTTTGGGTCGCAGGAGGGAGTTTAAATTGAACGTGGGAATGGGAGAAGGCGGGCTAAAGTGAGAAATGACATTAAAGTGAGAGCTGTCACATTCCTTCACTTTCTCCGTCCTCTCATCTGACTAAAGTGTAAAATCCTTGACTGGAGTGCACGGAGACCTGAAGGAAAGCCTAGTTTGGATGATGCTCAGATACTCTGTAGCAGTACATGCAAAAATGAATTTAGGGTCAGGACATATTGCATGTAGTCAGTAGTCATCGTAGTTTACTGCCTCTCCCATTGCTTTCATTCCACACATTTCACTGCGACCAGGCTTGACATGTAAGGAGTTGGTAGTCTGTTCCACTCCCAGCTTACAAACTATGTTAGTGAGCTAATAACAAACTGTAGAAAGTTGGAAGGAATACTTCTTAGTCGTACAAATTGAAAAAGTCCCTAAAAAGTTTTCAAAGTCTGCCTAATCTTCTTGGCAGAGTGAGACAAGGTGCTAACAATGAGGAATTAACCATAGATACGAATACGTCTACGACTCCAACGGCGGCACCTGGAACCTAAAACTCTACATCTTCCAATCACTCCGTCGTCCCGAGTAATTGACGACATTCATCTCAACTCCAATCTCACGAGGGAATGAATTCACATGTCAAATTCAGATCAGGCCGAAACATTAATACAAAGATTTCATCCTTTCACATCATTCCCAGGTATTCTTATTTTCGACTTGTCTTTCACATTGAATATTGTGATCGACGTGGGAAAAGGCCGCTGGAAATAGCACACGAAGAAAGCTTTTAATATGTAATCCTAATATACCTACTCCTTATCTAGTAATCCAGAAAAGTTAAGGACACATCTGAACACTGTCCCTTCTGAGACACAAACACTGAACAAAATAGTCAGATCTCCTCATCTAGACTGTGAGGGACATTATGTTGGAAATAAAAGCATTCTCTTATTTAAATTATTACTTTGAAGAAATAATTGTAAGTTCTGCACAGTCCAACAATGCTAAGAGTGGTGTCTGCCAAGCAAAACTACTAGACTTAATTAAATTAAGAAGGACGACAATTAAAAACTTACCCAGTTCTTGGAGGAAGAGTGCAAAATTAGTGTGCAATTTGGATGGAGGCAAATCTGAACTAATCAATTTATGGAAGACGTTTTCGGCTTCATGAGTCTTGTTCAAGACGTTGTAGCAGGCACCTAAATACTGCAAGGCTTCGAGGTTCGACGGATCCAGTTTCAGGCACTCTTCCAAGTGCTCTAAGGCTTCTTCGTGTTTCTCACTCCGCCTGTTCAAATGGAATGCAAATGCAAAAAAGGAGTGTAAGAACGACCGTAGAACTACTACAAGGAAAATCCCTGCCTAACCTAATTCGAATTTTATTCATGTAAAATATCCAGTCTCCTTCAATCGTGTCTTTAGAGAATTTGTAGGGCTCCAGTCCGCTAAATTAACGGCGTCAACTTGGATGACGAGGAATACGAAGTTCAAAGACAACACTAGAATTCATTACAAAAACTTGTTAAGGCAGGACAGAAATCTACCGTTTCTGTGCAAGCCTAAAGTGTGTCTAAAAGCCTAAAGTGTGAGTTTCATTCTTTAGATGTTTAAGACAAAATAAGAATATAGCGGGGCAGAAGGTTTCTTGTAGTTTCACTTCAAACAAGACCATGTTCTGTGCTCCCATATTTCTTGAAATATTCAAATTAGGCACAGGTTAACATTCTGGATCAAGTTAGAAGACTGCAAATTACAATTTTTAATAGTACTCAAAAGTTATAATTCTTACGAATTCTCTCTAAAGCCAAATATTATCAGATTATATTGCAAAATAAAATTGCATAATAAAAATACCATTGAAGGGATGACGTTCGATCTGCTGCGTACGGTTCCCTTGAGAGAGAAAATTGGATTCAACACTCTCATAAATCCCACTTTTCATTTTTCACTTTCACTTAAAATCCAAAAATTTATGGAAAGGAAAATCCGAGAGCGACTCAAAAGAAGGGAACAGAGTTTTAACAATTTCATGAATCTTTGGTCTTTGAAAAATGTTGCAAAAAATGAGAGATGGATGAGATTGGAGATAGTTCTACGTAGTTCCTGCCGAGCCCTCATTCTTTACCCGAATCTAGCAATTAGGATAGATATCTGGGAGAAATAATGAGGGGCGGAAAGAAGAATTTGTAGAAGATTTCTAAAGTAGCGGTGGAAAGGGGGCTTTGCCATACTAATGAAGCCGACAATTCACTATTATTACCATTAACTGGGAGAAAGCATAGAGTACAGATAGGAGATTGAGAATTGAGGTGAGGGAAATGGAGATCTTTTCGGAGATCTTTTTGTACGTGAAACTCATCCAACCTATTACTGGTTTGGATGGGAGCGACTGATGAGAACTTTCTCTGCATCAAACCATGGAAGGGAATAATTGTATGTCAGCTTCACTGATGCTATTGTACAGAAAACCCACATGAAACGAATCCGAATTTCCGTTAACCAAAGGACTCTACCATCCGAACCTTTGTGAAATGAAAACTGTTCATTATAATGGAAACATGTTTCTCCGAAAACCACGCGGGCACACGTGAGTCGAATCCACTTCAGTCACTTTCACTATTAATACTTCCCTTGTTCTCCTTCAGATTATTCTACATCTTCAATATTAGGGCAAAATAAACTAGTCAGCCTTAGCTAAACTTAAGTTTTAATTGGGTTCTAACCGTACATTTTAAAATGCAAATATTTCAGGTTCGGAAATGGACCTGCGACGTTAAATATTTATACTCTGTTAAGGTGTCAATCCTTTTATAGTTCAAGGAATGCATAAGTCGGGACGGACATACTACAAACCAATCCTAAGCCGAGTGAAATAATTCTGCCAATTTCAAAGTCGGAATTATGTACTCCACAGTCGTGTCACCTGGAATAATGGATATGTTGAAAAGTTCAACATACTTATTTATGTACTGGGCGTTTTTTTAATTCAGAATTTTTTACTGTCCTAATATGGACAAAAGTTCCATTCGACTGCATTGTGGAGAAAGGTGAAAGTCCTGTGGACCTATGATCCTACTGATGCAATGTTCCAAACTTTTCATTACTAATTTTCCATTTTAAATTTGAATAGTTTCAGAGGAAACCTTCAATTACAGTTCGTTCAATTGAAGAGTTGAAGCGATTTTGGTTGAACAAATCGGATGGAGAATAGACCGTATCATTATTACTGTTTTAAAAGCTTAGCAAACTAATTTCAAATGTGTAAGTGGTCCGAGCTAGTCTTTCTCTGAGTACGTACAAAGCGGATGCCCGGGTACCCACATACAAGTGCATGGAGACAAGATTCATTTAAACCGAATCTTTTGTAAACCACTAGGTTTCGTTAGCTTAGAATTTGTATTTTGTAAGTCCTCCTGCATCAGACCTATCCCTATTCTTCCACGGCCGCATGGCACGGTGAAATTGTAAAGGAAAAGTTGTTGGTGAATTGCGTGTTTTTGAGTTTGATTCAATCAAACCGATTTTAGTCATTGAGTCAGTGTGTGCAAGGATGTGGAAGGATAAAAAGGGGAACAGAGTTTAATGAAATTTTCCACACAACGCTGATGGTTTTCAGTAGAGATAAATGATCTTTTCAGGCGGGTTGTAATTTTTTGTATGTAATATATGTCGAGAGGGATAGCCAGCTGGTTCCATCAGGACCCAGGAGTGCATTACATTCTGGTGAGAAGGTAATAAGTGCCCAGGGCACGCACTGCCTTATTCAATATTATGATACGTATCCATCTGGGTGTACAAAACTCGAGCTTATATAATGTGTTCAAGATCCAGGATTCTCCTAGGTCAGCAGCGAACCAAGGGACACTGATTATGAGTTTTCTGGACACCTCACCGCTGCCAGGACATTCCCATCCATATGTATACAATACACGTATACATACATTTCATATGTGTATTACATTTAGAAATCGATGAACGATATTGGGAAGGATATGAGGTCAAGGGAATTCGAGGCGCTCAAATTAGAGTCGGTCGGGGCAGAATGTCGCAAGGAGGAATTTCATTCCGATTTAAGCATCACACCCAAGCACGGCCCTAAAATTCTTAAAGTTCTTTTTAACACTTGAACTACCGTAACTTTTAAACAATAATGACTTGACCTAAATCGTGGCAAACAAGTAAGGAGTTTCAAGCCGTGGTTTTCCTCAGAAACCACACACTTATGTTATGTTTACGGAACGAAGTCTAGAGCCGGCGTTTGGAAAATAATGATAGTGGAAGGAAAGAGAGAGCGGTCGTAGACTAGGACTCGTCAACTGTCAGTTCGGATAAGTTATGAGTTTCTGGAGGTCTTTAGGAAACGTAGGGATGAGGTTATGAAACCTAGCTTAGGTAGGAATTCTTTGACATGTGTAGGTGAATTTAACAGCGTTCAGTTCACCATTCCATTGGGTTGGGATTCAGGAAACAGATGTGGTGGTGGTCGCTATAGAGAATCTCAGATATGGCGAGGAGAGGAAGAGTCTATTGAAAAGTCAGTGAAAGTTGTGGGACTTACATGTAGATGACTGCGAGATTGAAATGAGCTCCATTGTGTTGAGGATTGGCATGAATGGCTCTCAAGAAACAGGTTTGAGCCGTAGATGGGTCCTCTGACAATGCTCCCAAGTTGTTATGAGCACTTGCGTAGTCTGGCCATAGTCTGCACCCATACACAACAACAAAACTAACGAATTAATTCCTCACACAACTTTCTTATCTTCATTTCACGTCCTCCCCTTACTTTCACCCTTACATTTCCTAATACATAGACGAGAAATTGGCATGAGGAAAGTGTCTTCAAACCATAACGTTGACAATTATTGAAAGGACTTTTAAAAACAAGGATCCAATTGGAAGTCCATATTTCATTATAAATTTTTCAACTGGATTGACAGTTGAAAAGGGTGTCTGGGAATCATTACCTTTAGAAGTATTTTTATTTTAGAAATTTGTATAATCTGATAAGATAAGCTTGGTTCCAAAATGTCTAGCCTTCATTATAAATATGTATTTTAGATAAGACAGAGCCAAGAAATGTCAGATCATTCCTCTGCTATTATTCATATCCCTTCAAACAGCAACGGTCTGAATGACTAATCTCGAATCAGATTAGATCATTGTAAATAATTTTGTAAGGGGTATGTACAATTGGATGAATTACGACTACGAGAGTTTAAAATACTAACTACACAGCACAGATATTCTAGATAAACTAAAACATCCGGCATTTTCACGGATTTAGAACGACGGATGACGGTATGTTCATGTTCATGTAATTGTAATATGTCCATGTAATTGGGATCAACGTGATTTTATTATCGTGTTATATTTTGTTGTCACTTGAATAAACCATTGAATCTGAATCTGAATCTGGTAGACCGTTAATAGTTTCAGTTCGACTCAGAATACTCGAATACAGTGACATGGTCTATTTTAAGCACGACGTTATAAACCATTGAACTATTGTCTGTAGCTTTCAAAGACAGAAGGGATTCCGGAATAGCTCTACGTGATCACCAATAAGGGTTGAGATAAGCGTTATCTGATCTGGAATCCGATGAGACGGGGTAGACGTTATTGCAAAATGCTTGAAACTTTCATGATAAGCTAAATAATCAGATCGGAGAATTAATCTTCTCGCTCTTTAGCCAAGCAATTTGGTTTCGGAAAACGTTGAAGACAGTTTCTTTGATAGAGAGGGATACTTGGAAAACTGTCTTCTCGGAGTGTTTATAAGAGAAGAAAAGTGAGATGGAGTTCAAAATCAGTTTTACATGTAGGATGTGAGACATTGGTGGTTGGAGGTTGAGTGGAAGGCTAAATAGAAAACAAAGCGTCGTGCAGACGGAGAAGAGAATTTAAGAACGCACCTTATGGCAATCTTGTAGTGGTTCACAGCTGCTTCAATATGTCCCAAATCCTTTTGAAGATTTGCATAATTGTAATGAACTTTGGCATTCCCAGGATTCTCCCGAAGCCCGGATCTATAATACACACAAACGACAAATGGATGAGTCAACACAACATTAATCCGATTACTCATACTCAACCCCAGTATTTTCACGTGTATATCACCCAACTTAATTGCCTTGTGTTAATTAGCATTTTCATGAGCTGAGAGAGTCTCCTCTCACGTCTCATTCAACGGAGTATTTCATCATTAGTGTGATTCTTCCGCAGGCAATTCATTTAGACCTCTCCAAAGTCTAAGGTCTAGGCTGGGCAAATTTCAGTTAAATCAGAAAGCCGGATTAACAATACAACTCCAATCAGTTTAGAAATAACTTTGTTACGACTCCATAATATGAAATTTAGACAAAATTTAGCAGAATTCCTATTGAAAAGGCGTCGCGCATGATCTGGCTAGAAATTGCAGTATATGTAGTAGTTTTTGGTCTCAACAATATTGTGACGATATTCCTTGACGGAGTAATTCTTTGTTTAGCCATTCATTCCATTCTCTAATTAAGAAACTAATGATTATGCTACCTACACAGTATGAGTACCGCATTTCCTCTGATAGAACCCGATCTCCATTACAACCCGGGTACTTTCCCTTACTTTCTCCATGCACCCTTATGGAGAAAATGGAGAATTTGACTGACCTAAAGATAGATTTTTTTAATAGAACTCCGTATTTCCCCTTTACCGTAGAGGAAATATGTCTCTGGTGTGAGTCAACTGTAGCCAAAATAAGAAAGGCAATCTGAAATGCAGATATGTTACATGGTGTATTGAGTCCGAGATTTTATATTTGTGTGTACTCGACGTTTCAGTTAGCACCAGGCAAGAAAAGAATGAATGAAGAATACAAAATCAAAGGGCGAAAAAATGGAAATAGAACGCGATCAAGCCGGGTTAGGGGGCAAAACCCCATGTAGAATTTGCATGGAAAAGTATGAATAAATAAATGGTGAGAGTGAGAGAAATCCTTCCCGAGATGTCAATTTTATGACGTAACGCAGTGTGAAGAGAAAAAAAAAGGACTTACTCGAAGAGTGAAGCTCGTGACTTCCACACCGTATTTCGGTCCCATGTTTTCACTGTGAAGCTCATTAGCATAAGGCAAAGTGTGGAGACGACCAACTTTCTCCAAGCGGGAAGTTTTCTTTTCAGCATGTCGATCCCATGAGCGGTCAGAATAGAGACACCAATGCTATTGTAGAGGACAATATGTGAAATCAATACTTGTTCAATACTACAAAACCCCAAACTGTCACTCTACTTCCTTACATACGACATTTTCCCCAAACTTATCTACATTTGAGCCAAAGTCTATCAAACCCTCAAACTGCTTGAGCAAGGAAACCACTTTTCATGTTAAAACCGGGTTGGCTCCGAAACTAACGAATGTCGTGGAAGTATAAAAGCAATAGACTAACTAACTGACCGGAACATACGCACAACTGAACTGTCCTTGAAATTTTGATTCATAGCTAGGAATTTTCGAAGTAATCTAAACATTTACAAAGGTCTCCACAAGAGTCCAACATTTAGCTAATTTTCCGTCAAAAACATTCCAATCGCGTTGACACGGTTATTTCGTATGCCCAATCCCGAACTTTAAAATTCAATTTAAGTTTCGCATGAAAAGTTGTTTCCTTGAAGACTGATACGATCGAGTCTGACGCTCGCAAATTTCTGAAGATAGTAAGTAAATAATTGGAAGCATGAAAATAAGAAAGAGATACAATCAGCCTTCATTTTGCCAAATTAAATTATATAGTGTTCAGAATTGTACTAAAAATTTTAAAAGGAAAATGTAAGATAACCGACCGCACTCTGTTCCGCACTGACTGATAAGAGTATCATAAGTTTACAAACTCTGAATTATTCAAATCTACCTCCATCCAGAATCTTGACGGCTCCTTTTACTGTAGGAACTTAAGTGAGAGGACTTTATTATTATACTGTGTACTGACTGTATGTGTGACTGTAGACTTTCCCCGTTTCGAAAGATATCAGGCACGGGCGAGGGAATGGCGAATTTTAAAACGAACACCTCGCCTCGTCCATCTAATTCAGCTATGCACCATTTTATTTCATATTATCATCTCGGATGAGCCATGGTAGCAGGCGGTTGGGCCACAAAGTTAAGGTTTAATGGTTTTATTGGAAGAGATTTTTATAGTTTACCTATGGGAAAACTTTATTGGCAAGAAAAGAATTGCGAGGGTGAAGAATTGCAAAGTGCTATCGACTAGACTATAAACTACTCCTCAAACCTGAACACATATTTCTTCTAAAAGAAAGTACTACATATGATATAATTCCTCAGGAAACATTTGCCTGGACTCCTAGGACCGTGAGGTGTCGAAAAGTTGTTTAGACAAGCCACTTGGAATATTTTTCATGCTTCCATTTGAGAAAGAGGTTAATTTGGTAATCCCTACACAAGCATGAGTAAATAAATAAAAATATGAAACATTGCTGCATACCTTGGGGTGTATAAAACTCGCTCAGCTGCAACAAATCCGACGGGGAAAAGTAAATTAGACGCCGGTAGAAACGGAAGCGAGATAAAAAGAATCGCAACGAACACAACCGTCCCACCGTGAGCTCCCCGTTTGTCCTGTCGTACATATGATAGGAAAAATAAACATTATATTTTTTTCATATTGCTTTCTCTCTCAACTACGTTCCTTTTCTATGAATTTGAGACACAAAAATATTCGTCCTCGTTCATGTCCGTGTTGTTTGTAAACAGTGAAAAAAAAACTTGAGATCGGTCCCGACCTACAACGTACATGCATAGAGCCTTACACATAAACATATGACTCTACATACATGACCATGTGTCTAGTCTGAAAAAAAGACGCTTTCATGTGTAAATACTCTTTACTTTTATTTAAGTTTCGTTTCGGGTCCTTCATGTTCTTATAACCTGTCCTCGCATATGGAACTTTGTCCTCCGGCCCTCCAGTGAAAGTAAGGAGAAAGTCAAAGGAAGGAAGTTATTTCAGATTCTCTTGGACTGCGTTCTACGCCGTATCGACTCAACTCCACTTTCTCTACTCACTCAATTATATCCGCCTTCCGTGTAAATAAATATAAAGAACGTAAACATCAATGACCCCGTCAGGCCCAGGGCTGTAACATACATAATATTTGCTTACGACAATGTGTCGGTGAAAGTAAGAATCGAAAACAAATAGCAAAAACTTTATTCTGCATTATTGAAATATCTTCTCCTGGCCTTAACATATCCCTAACAGGTCAATTGCGTAGGATTGATTGTATATAAGTTGCAGTATGTGTACATTTCGCCCAGCTCATTTGAATTTCTATGTGAATATGGTGTAAATATACATAAGGAGTAAAGACTTAAGAATGCATATTTTCGATTTCTTCGATTTGCATATTCGTGTTTACAAATTTCGGAAAAATTGAGCAAAATTATTTAAAGTCAAGTATCATGAAAAAACTTGGTGGAAATTATGAAATACTTGCTTTAGAAAATCTTGTAGTTTAATTTCAATATGGTCTGAGTCGATAATAATAATCCATTTTCGTAATAAAACAATTTTAATCTGCCATACAAAAATTCCATTGAAGGTGTAAAATATAAAAGATAAGCCCAATCTATGAAATAACCCGCGTAAGCTAAATTCATTTTTCTGAAAATACGGATGGACTGTAGACGGTGTGTTTGTAAGGATTTATATGGGAAAAGAGTACGACAAAGAAGTGTAGTCGTAATGGAATGTTGAGATCCAGAGTCAGGTTCATTACTAACACTCATGTATCATGGGGTTTACACTGAAGTCGTAAGAGTATGAATCTTTAGAGCCATCCTCTTGTCATCAACCATAAAGGAACCAGCTATCTCCTGAAAATATGCCCAAGTTGGAATCTGAGTAAGTCATAGTCAATGTCTTGGACCCCTCCATTCCCTCAACAAATATTTTGTATGTATCGTCGTCGTCCGTGTCGTCTTGGTTTGTCGAGGAAAAGAGAAAAAAAATACAAGTAAGAGAGTTCGGTGAAAGTACCTTGGCAAAGCACTGAAGTAATAGCCAAAAGGAGACCGGATAGAAAATCCCAGTTGAAAGATTCCGAAGGTCCCACAGGGACTCCACCAATGGAATTGATCCCATTTGCCAGTCGTAACTGAGATGGTACGGGCACAGCATGAGCCAAACATTGAATACTGGGAGAAATGCATATGTGAGCAACCTAAAAGGGAACGGCGGAGGAAAAAATATACAGAATGTTGTTACAAATCTATTATTCATTTAGAAAGAAACTCAAGAAAATGAACTTGTTCAATTTTATTACTATTGCTTCCTTTGGACACAAAATCTTCTAATAATTCTACAAATACCACACACGACACCAATTACATACATTGGACTTTAAATATTTTTTATTGTTTTGAGTTGAGTCCATCCTATCATAATAAACCTGGTTCCGTCCCTCTCTGATGGATGATTTAAAGATATTTTTCACCTGACGCTAACACTTTAAAGTTTAATTTTTTAATATTATTGGATCCAAACTGAACTGAACTTGATTTTAGGTTTCAGTGTAAGATTAGGTACTTTAATCATAACATCGGAGGTTTTAGCCCGACAATTAAGTAGCCAGATTGTACAAGCCAATGATTTTTGAAATATTAATCCCTTCCTCTTTTCTTGACTCAACCTTTCAAAAACACTGGACAACCATGGCGTGATATTTATATCGTATCATGGCCGTGTGTTCCAAAGAAAAGAAATTGATGTGCGAATAAAAATCATTCGAATCCTGTCCTTTTGCAACAAAAAATGTTGCCGAAGGACTTTCTTTGAGTTTTCCGTAACTCACCGCGTGATATCAGAACTGGAGTGGGCGGCAGGATTGTCTTGTTGGCTGAAACGTGGAAAACTTCCATTCATGAGAGTGAGGCGAACAGCAAGACTGATGGAGATCTACACCGGGAAAGCAAGGAGAAAAGAGTTTTTTAGCTTTCTCCATACAGAGTTTATATAGAAATGGGGCTGGACGGTTCTTTCTTTCTTTTGCTCGCGTCATCATTCCCATCAAGTAAATTCTAGACAAGAAGACGCGAGACTACATATTATCTGTTATTACTCCTTCAAAAGAAAAAAAACTAGGTTTAGTCGCGGAAATGCTCACGGTTACGGTATGACGACTTCAGTTTGAGTTTTTGCTCATGCATGCATAAAATACCAATGCCATGTCCCATGACATGCAAGACCGATAAATTAGTTCGGAAAGACAATTTAGCTTTAGCTTTTCCTTCACAACCACAACTTTGACCGAGAAAGTCTTTTATATCCTATACTTTACAGTGGCAAACGTTCAAAGTAAAAGTGAATAGGTAAGGATTTCTTTCAATCCACTTACAAGTGTTATCATGAGTGTAACTCTTCTTCTTAATTTGGACTGCCGTTGGTCTTCGGATTTTGCCACCAACCATCTATATCAAAATCATATCAAGAAATGAGATTCAGTTCATCCTACCAAAACGATACAAATTCAAACATTTTACGTACATCAAAGTAAAAGCCATGCTTTGCTTAATTTTTTAAAGAATTGTGTTACTGTACGTTCTATTTCGAACGATACTTCAGTAGAACGTACACGTGAACGAAAAATATACCAATGAGCTGGTACTTTCTACTTAATCTACTTGCTGAGCATAGAAAAAGCAAAAATTGTTCTACAGAGGATCTTTAACCCAAGGAATATTAATATACAAATCAGGTACAGGAGACGGGGTTATGCACCACCCTATACCTTGAAGCGACAGGTTCGTAATAAAAATGTCATCAATGTAGTATACGCAGTATATAGAAATCATAAAACGTGATATCCGAAGAAAAAAGTATAAAGGAAAATATTGTTAGTGAACCAATCCAAGGTTTCGGTCAAGGTTATATAGATTAGAAGTCACATGTATGTGTGAAGAATTGGAGAAAGTGGTGAAAGGTCGTGGGGCGATAAACTTAATGTCCAGACCAATTCAAATTGTTAAGGAAAATTAGGATTGTGTGGACAAATCAGTGAATGAAAAAATGGAATTCCACGTTCCATGCCGGTTCATAATCCATAAAGTATGTTGACGGTAGAATTTCAGGTGAGGGCGATGCAATCACGAAGCGTTGATAAAATGATATTGACGTTTCACTCAAGACAAACTACGAGAGAAGCGGGTTTTTGGAGGGAACACGTTGAATGTGTGGTTTCGACCCGGAGAAGTAGTCCAGGTTCGCGGGCTGTTGTAGGTAGTGCTGTAATCTAATCATGGGTATTGCATGTTGACCTAAGCAATTTACTATGAATGCTTAGGTCCCGTGCACGCAAACCTGACGACGTAGCTCAACACTACACTTGGGATTAGACCACGTTTATAAATTGTACGGACTCCGGTAATGTAATTAGATATACAAGGGTCGGAGGTTGCGGAGAAGCGCCAGAAACCTAAGCAAAGTTCAACACGGCTACGGCCATGGTCTCCCAGGTAAGATGTGTAGGAATCCGGGTCTTTTATATAAATGTTACTATCGGATCCGATATTTTTACTGAATATAGCAATCTGATTATTCGGATCAGAAATCGTCCGGACCAAATCCCATCCAACTAAGTTATACTGTGCTATCGGATATATCCGTTGAAGGTACTAATAGTGGTCGGTTTCTAATAAACACCTGATTGTAATTTGAATATTCGTGTGGAATTTAAAAGGACGTCGGATCCAATAACGAGTCGTAATACGCTGTTTAGTAATTTAATTTGGTGAAGATGGAATTTCGTAAAATATTCAATCCAGTTCGAACAAAACATATTGTGCTGTAGGCTAGATACTCCGATAATTCATATAAATACGAGTACAGTAAAAAATAAAACTGAGTGAAAAAACGACCCACACCGTTTGACAAGATTCATGTGGAGATACAAATCGTAGAAGGTGTTAATGGCGAGAACTGTGATGCCGGTTTCCTTGGCCAACATGGCAGAGCATCCCATGACTCCAGACGCGATTATTCCAAAACTCAATCCATTAGTCAGACTGTCCCTCGGGAGTGACCTGAAGTCAAACAAAACAAGGTTACACACATCTGTCAAAATTATGTACCGGCTACTATGTCATAGTGTTACTCTAGGAATCTTGTGCGGAACACGGCCCGCCAAAACCTATTCAAGAATCCATCCATCTACTAGTCTTTATAATGTGATCAAGTCGAGTGGAATCAAAAACAAATAATATTTACCATTTGACCGACCAAAAAATATCTACTACATTTGTACAAGTTCTCGTAGTAAACACTTTTACGGTTGGCTGAATTTTTCTCTTGGGGAGTCGTCAAAAAATCGTCAAATAATATCTATGTTAGGATCCGACGACTGATTTTCCCAGCTGCAAAAACGACTCAGTTTTATAATAATGCAATCTAGGGGCAACCAGAGTGGTGAGATGGTCCATGTCTCAATCTTTGCCCGTGATACATGCTTCCATCCATGCAATCCCGCATGTTTCAACTGAATATCTATCGCAGTGTTTTTGTCTATCAGACTGTCAGATTAGATTGTCTCAATCAGCCTAGACTAGTATCAGCTGTGTCGTGATAACTGTTGTGGCCTAAGGACATAACATTCGATATTATTTTCATAGTTAAGTTTTTTACAGATCGTATTTATTGTGACTACATAATTATTGTAAATTTTCCTCAAAAATTATACCGATTTCAGCTTACACTGATTTTTACGAGGGGACACCCTTTTTTACATGTATAGGGAAGATTATAGACTCGGTCAATGTTTACTGCCATTAAGTTTACATGACGTCATATCCATCACGATCGCGTCTTTCAATTCAAAGTAAATAACGCTAAGGCACAGATTTATTAGAAAGAAATTTTCTTTTGACAATATTTTGCAAAGAAATATTTCAAATGAAAGTTCAAAAGAAAAAGGTTGGGTGAAACATCGCAATTGAAGAATATCAATAAAACAGAAGTTTTGCAATTCCAGCTCAACGCAAATAAATGCCCGGAATACCCACCATTCATATTCATATAAATAAATCCTTCGTGAAGATCGAGCTAGAATTTCTTTTTCATCTGTGAGAAATCATGCACTCGTGTAAAGGAGTGTGTGTCTGCATGTCTGAGTGTGCTGACGCATTTTTTTTTAGATTTTTTGAGAAACCTAAGAGAGGATTTCCGGTGTCAATGGATCCAGAATTCTTCAAACATGAAATAAGTCACTTCCCCTGATGGGGGGTGGGTTACCCAAGAAATTAGGACCAGCGTATGAAATGTAGAGGATTTTTTAGAGAACACAATGTGAATGTGACAAACAAAATATTTAAAAAGTCTATTCTCCTGATGGAAAAATTACTTCATTTTTAATCATTCAATTTTGAGAAAACTGCTGGAAAAATTTGATGAAACCATTGCCAAGATGTAGATAATTCTTGAGGGGTACATTTCTGAGCATAAAAAGTTTGATAAATACCTTCCCCTAATGGCGGAAGATTTTTTTTTGGCTAAGCTCATTGAAAATGACAATTGAGTATTAAAATTTGTCCAAAGAAGCCGGAAGTTGGGATAGTTGAAATCCTTTTCCCTTGAAAGTATTAACGGGAGCGGGCGAAGCCCTTTTTTATTTGGCTCCTTACTGTCCCGGCAGTAAGGTCGGGCTTATTGCTAGTAACCTATAAATACTTCTTAACAGTTTTACTGTCCTGTTGATCGTATTTTTTGACTAAGGGCTAACATTTTCTGCCAAACTATATCTAACCATTGGTTCGTTACATATCCCGACGGTAGCGCATCATCGTCCTGTGGATCATTGTCCTCAAGCTTAAATTTTAGGTTGGGCCATTATCATTCATAATGTCACAGTTTTCGTAATTTCCTTGTAATGCAACGATATTTCGCCTAACAAAGTATTGGGCATCATAATTTAATTATTTTCCTCAGTCATACATACATGTAGTGCTCAGACTTCGGTCAATTACAATTACACATGTAATTAAATTACAAAATACAATTACAATTACATAATTGTAATTTCTATTGAATTCGCCAATAAATCCTGGCCTAAATGTAATTTGTAATCACTACGACACATTTTCGGAGTAATTATATTTATAATTACAAATTTTACGAAAGTAATTTGTAATTGTAATTGTATTTGACATTTTTCAGGAAAGTGATTTGTAATTGTAATTGTAATTGAGATTTTTCAGGAAATTAATTTGTAATTGTAATTGTAATTGAAAAAATTTGAGAAATTAATTTGTAATTGTAATTTGTAATTAAAAATTTCAAGTTAGTAATTTATAATTGTGATTCCAAAAATTTGAGGATTTAAATGAGCAATTGTAAGTTCTATTTTCCCAGTAGTTGTAATGATTGAAGGATTTTCCCATTTTTGGAAGTAATTGTAATTGTAATTAATTACTTTCGAAATTTCCAAAAGTAATTGTAATTGTAATTTAACTACTTTCGAAATTCTAGAAGTAATTGTAATTGTAATTTAATTACTCTCACGACTTTGAAAAGTAATTGTAATTTGTATTTAATTACATTTTCAAAGTAATTGACCCAAGTCTGGAGTGCTAGAGAAAGTCACAAGGTTCCCATTCTAGGCCTTGGCTCCCATGTAGAAAATTGTCATAGACTTTATATTCTCTTCCAAACAAATGTGTTCGCTTATACCGTAAAACTCCCAACAAAACATGGTCGCAAACAGTTGTTAACATTTCTCGGCAACTCACTACCTTCCCCTATATAAACTAATTCGATTCGCTAATCAATTTAACCAATATAAGCTCCGGCTGCCATTGACAATCTGCGGAATTTATAAACGCAGGACTTACTTCGAGTAGAGAAGAAATGAGATGAGCATTAGAAAGCCTGCCAACGCGTCTGATCTCCCTGTGATTGAGGAGCACTAAAAACATACAACAATTATTTACATTGCATTTTTATAATAAACGAAAATACAGTGAATTAGACTGGAATTGCAGAAACAAATTTAAAAAGTGGAACTACAGATTCAATTGCGTCATAAGTAGCTACCATTATGTACAGGGTGTCCGAACAGGATTTCTCTCGAAAAGAGTGGAAAGAAAGAGATGCATCCATGTGTATGAATGACCCCAGAAACCTTTGCATTGAAATTCTCTCTTTTACAAAGCTCAAAATTATGGGATATTGTTAGAATTTTACGAAAAATCTGAATTTGCAAAGATCTAACCTCTAGATCTTTGCAGCCATGCTGATAGAAGTTATAAGGGCCGGGACGTTCACAGGTTGAATGTGACTCCGTTCACTTTTTTGCACAGACTACAAATCGAACACCCCGTACATACCAACGCAATAAATTATCATTTCATGATTGCCTTTCGGATATTCGGTATAAATCCGGAAAACAATCGTTCGAAGCAAAATTGAAGAAATTTGAAGAATTAAGTTGTGCAAGTATACAAACTTCCACCTTATATGTCATCGAATTCTGTACATTGCATTCGGAATGGACGTTCAGAAGAATTTGTTTGGATATGACTGGTATAAAAATACTGTTGGATCATGTATAGAAAATTTTAAAATTTAACTCTAATCCTAACTTTCCATACGTTCCGAATTCCAGTGCTTCCTTGTGATTCCAGCAACCTATATTACCCATTAATTTGCATAATTTTCCACATTTCGACTGAAGGGGAGCATATCCTCACAGAAATGTGTACACACAAACGCACTGACACCACTACCACCTTGGACGACTTTGTGATGCTGTCTAGGAAATTTACGAAGGTTCATTTCTGTCTCTAAACGCTTGTCGGAGACGTTACTCGTAATACCGGGGTATGGATGCATGCATGCATGCATGGCTTCAGTGACTGGTTTTATGTCGCGGGGAGGCACGATGAGATAAAAATTATGAGAATTACCCACATTCATGGAAAGAGCTACGAGTGCACTTATTCTGAAGCCTCGAGACCGAAAACACGGATTTAATCTCTACCAGGGTTACCAGGAAAATGTTAAGTTATGGACCTGGTAGTCTGACACTTATTCGTGGTGAGCAATTATTTAAAATATACTAGACTAGCCTAGTCTGATTTGTCATATCCGAAATATTAACCGCGATGTTCGAGAATTAGCTAAACTAGAGTTAAAGTAATGCAGACAAAAATTAAGAACGACCAATTTCACCCTCGCGATAGTTAGTCGGAATACTATGACTACTTTTTGATGAGCGCTAGCGCATAATTGTTCGCATTCGTCGCATTCCATGCAAATGAAACTTATAAAAATAGCTCAATTTTGCACGATAGAATGAAGGTACTACGACATAAATTCTGAATTTTTCATTTGGGTGAAAAGATTATGTCCGTCACGAGCGCTTTCGGAAAATGCATTCAGGGACAGGCAAAAACCTTACAGACTGTCGTCGTCTCACGACCATAAAACTGTGTAAAAATGGCAAAGAGGAGTGAGATTAGGTCGTTAATGCGGGAACTGGGACTTGAACCAGGCCCCTCGGTTCACAAAATGAGTGAAAAAGAGAGAAAGGGTTGAGAAGAAAAAATAGTTGGCGGAGATATTACGGTCATACTGTGTGCTTCTGTGTATTTCAGGTTGATCTGAATAGTTTCCAAAAAATGGAAGTTCCACCGGTAAGACAACACACACAAGGGCTTTTCGGTTCGTTTCAGCATTATCGCTCATAGGAAAAACAATAGATTGGAAGGATAAACGGAAATGTGAATTTTCAGGAGGTGATAAAGACAATACCAGTTTCTTATAGTGTTCAAGCACAAACAAAACAAAGGGATTTTCTGGTTCTGACTGAAATATCTGTGTGGTTGGGAAATTCATTCAGTACTGCTCATGAAATGTCCTCATTTATTTTACTTGGTGGTGAACGATTAGAAAGTAGGAAGTGAAAGCACGGTATGATGGCAAAGGAGAAAAATCTCAACGACGACATCACCACCACAAAGTTGGCAAGGAATAGAATGGCGATGAAGACTAAGAATACTTACGGCCTCCGTGTGAATTGGATGGAGAGCAAAAATCGTGCTGGCAGTCAAACTAGTCAAAGTGCTCATGAAGAGCACGTGAGAGCAGAGAAAGTAAACCAGAATGGAGACATTAGCATGAATCCCCACGTTTGTCACGTGAAACCAAAATGCACTCACTCCATTGTTAATCGCAAAGTTTGCCCTAAAATCAACAAACACAAAAACCATAATTAGATGTTAATTAGTATATATAGTTTCTCGTAGGGAATCGTAAAATAAACAACTTTGTAACGCTAATAAGTTGACTAGTACCAGAACTACGCGGTTACGAATATAATGAAATATTGTCATTAATTGACATTAGCCATTAGGCATAAAACATTCTTATATTCCTCCTAGAGGATAAGTTTGCCTAAGGAAGGCACCGCATGACCTTCTTCTTCGTTGAGGCCTTAGTTTTCTGCACAGAGATGTAGTATTACCGGTCTAGTCGGAGGCCTGGGCGGTTTCTTTTAACTACCTCGCTTTCTGTTGTCCTCAGATTCAGTTCAGTTTTTTTCGTGAGGGTTACTATAAAACTTGGGCTCAAATAGAACAATGCAGTGCTTTCTCCACCTGATGAAATGGCGAAAGCAGATCAATAGTGATTCTACTTATCGTTTCTGTGAAGAAATGCATTCACGATACAAATTAATATGCTGGTTGATTATCTTACTTTCCAAACACTTGTGATAACATTTACACAAATATCAGTCAACTGCCTGTTTGTTTCTTTTAATTATCACAGCTATTGGGAAATACGCATAGTCATTATTACAACATTCCAAGACTCCTACTTCATGTTCCAGTATCGGAAAATTAGAATCGCAAATGAGATTACTGTGACTTCCTGATTGGGTAAATGCGGTCACTGAACTAAAATTATGAGATGGTTAGTCTGATGTAAGAGGTTGAACATGGGGATATGTACATTCCGTCTTTTACGTACGTACGTATGTATAAACGTGTGGAAAGCCAATCAAATCCTTTGCGTCCGTTGCTTTCTCTAGAAGAAAGGTCTGTTCCGAGGAGTGCTTAGTGTAACAGGAGTTTATTTGGTAGGGGCGAGTGAGGGATTAAGACAGAGGAGCGATGAAATGAAATAGTTTTTTATGGAAGACCAATTTCTTTAAACGGAGTCCGTGTTTTCCGATCGTTACTGGAGAAGAGAAAGAAAAGTCTTTGGAGGAAAGAAAGAAATGGAAAGCTCAGTCACTGCCCGCCACGCGTCTTCCACTCCAGATTATAGACTATTAGAGACTTCTCTTACTTTTCCGGCTACTTCTAACCCATTTCCGCCTCAACTCTTGAATTATATGTAGACGGAGTCAGAGTCCTCAGCGGCTAACCATAGGACCAAGAACATGAGTCACTCACTCAACTGTAAGGTGAGACTTCCCGATAATGTCCACCTAATCTGTCCACTCCTTCCTCTCCTATGTCCAGACAAGAAACTCACTTCAGACTGACAGGTAATGCAACTCCGTCGTCCTCACAGTTTGACCTACGTTTACTCCCATCACCACTAAACTAGGAAATATCAATTTATCCGGACTTCGATTAGTGGCCCGGGCTTCTATTTCTAAAGACACGTGTTGGGCTCCATCGATCCACTAATTAAGTAGTCGAGCTCTATTAGTATTTTGTATTTAGCACATAAATTAATGGCTAAGAAATATCGAATACATCGCTTACAACAAAATTGAACCCTGAAAAAGTTTCTGCTGTCTTCTGAATAAACGCCAGTTCAGAAAACATTGAAAATGTATGACAGTACTAGAGCTGAAGTAATGGAGGGATAGATTGTATGGCCGTGTAGTCATAATAAGGGAATAATAAGGAAAAGGTGAATGTTTTTTTATATGGAATGTAAGGAGTTGAGTGTCCGAGGAGAAGTAGGATGTAGTAGTATGTTTGAGCCGTAGCATCACGGGTTAGAGCTATGATATGAAGAGTTGACAGGAGAATGAAAATGAAATTCGGACAAAATCAATGATGACACTCTAGCTAAATTATGACAATAGTTTACAACTCCCTGTCTTGTTTCCATTGCTCCCAACTTTTTGTCTTGGGTTTCCTTTCGGACTTGAGCGGAGAAGTGAGTTGAATCGTGGAGTTTGAGGAGTTCTGTTGGAATGTGATAACAGAATGACGGCCACAATTCATTCCAATGACCATTCCAGTCACAAATCTGTCCATAGTTTACATTATGAGACGCACTTTCTCTCCATCGAAGGCTTTTCTCTATCGACCGACGGACCGAGCGTCCTATTTCACTCATTACTTTCTCCAAAAACCATAATAATCTCTGGTATTCATTCGTCATCCACTCCGGGGAAAAGAAGGGCTTTTTCCTTTAACTTTACTACTGCCTAGTTCTACTACTTACATTTCCATTACATTACATACCTTTCTCTTCTCTCTCAGTTTTATTATTATTACCTACTCACTCCGCTCACAAGACTATTTCATTATTGCTTAAGCTTTCAATTCTCATTAACCGCTCCTAGGTCTAATGTCATACTACTAAGACATTATAAGTATAAGAATGTTCATCATTCAATCCAACCAACTCAAAAAGCTCCAAAAATGATGGACCGACCACAAGTTAAAGAACCTAGGGACGGGTCATATCTAATTTATACCATTTTGGAGAGCAATATAAAATATTAGGTTTTCTAACATCTCTCTCAAGGTTTTTATGGTGTTTAATATAAATGTCCTCGTCACTCAAATGAACGTCGTAAACAAGTAATGAGTTCAGTGCAGGGAAATCCAGAGTAGAGGACACACGCGGGACTACAAGAAATGTTGGAAACAAAAGGGAGATTATTATCTCTATTCCGTAATTTAACCAAAACTGCTACCCGTCACATTCTCCCAATATTTCTCTTGTCCTAGCAATATGACATTTAATACCGGCAGTCAGGATTGACAATTTTTGTGTAGCTAGAAGAAGAACCTGAAGCAACGTTGTATTTTCCTGGATTTTCCTCGAAGGAATTATATGCGTGTGCGTTGTTTCTGTATTATTGGATTGAGGGTATGATTTTGTGAACGCATGTTATGTAAGGAGAACTGAAGGGAAGAGTTGATTGTTTATTCATTACAATAAATCATTCAGACCCCAAGTCCAAGTCCTGAGTCAGTCAAGATGCTCCACGTCGGTGAAAGTCGACGAGACACCCCCTTCTCACTTTATTACAAACAGTCAAGAATTTTCGGGGCTGATTTTGACAGTTGTTTCTCCTTCCTCATCATCCTTCCATGCATACACTTTACCAAAAAATATTAGGCGAATGGGGAAAGTGAAATGAAATATAGCTGGGATAAAGTCTAGAGATTACTTCCTATAACAAGCTGTGAGTACTACCATAATGTTTTAAGAAAACAAATGGGGTATGCAGAGCATTTATTATTACAAAAATTTTATTAATTTTTCCTCATTCGAGACGAATTCCGGCCCAGGCTTTGTGTCTCCCTTTCTCTGCATTTTTACAGGACGACGTATGATGAAACTTAAAATTAAACCTCTCCAGCAGTACAACTCAGACTAATTTTACTTTGCATTTTGCTGTATGAGTGGCGACAATCATTAACGAATATATTCAAAAATAATTCCTTATCATGGGTTATTTCACTTCGAGTACGCTGCCTCAAAATTTTCGGACCAGGGAGCACAGTTTAGTTAGTAGTCTAATTAACTGTAATCCACAATATTTTGAAAATTCCATAGGAGATTTATACAGGCAAAACTATTGCTTGGTGTATACGAGATACGACCAGTGTTTCGGTTTAATTCGATAAAGCGACTAGACAGGCTTTTGTGAAAGTAAATCCGACTAAAAAAGTTTCGCGTAATTGGCAATTCAGGTAAGTACAAAAGATGTTTTGAACTGTAGGATATGGAGAAATGAATCTCATGTAAAACCAGGAGGGAGATGAACGACACGCAATGTCTCCCTCAACTTTTCCCAGATTAAGTGTGTTTGATGAAATCACGCCGATCCCAATGTGTATCATATTGAATGAAGTCTAGGCAATAAAAACTTGAATTGTTCCACACATGCATGCATTTGTCACATCAGAGGACTATCCATAGTTCCCTCTAGAAGAGTTTAGATTGTTAATATTAAATATAAATGTAATGCATACGGTAGCGGTGTATAGTAGAGAGCAGTGACGTTAACACAGAGAGCGTTTAATATAATAAACGTAGAAGGTCTGGGCTTAAGTGCCCATAATATGGACGGATGCACGGGGAAATAGTCGAGAGAACGATGGAACTTAGAAGGTTCATTTTCATAGCTATGGGCCATTGCACAACTTAATTCAATCATACCATTATCCCAGCAACATTGTTAATAATTTTGGCTGATGGAATTCTAGAGAGAAAATCCAGGGCGGCATGCCTGAGGAAAATGAAGGGAAGGATAGGATGATGGGCAACTCAGGTCACTGGGTTCGTTTAACTTTAAACGGACCGTCACATCCGCCACAATTTCTGTACCACAACAATGTGAGAATCAATTAATGAGGTCAGCTCTCCGAGTCGGAAATGTTATTAATTTTGGCATGACTCAACCTTGCATCAAATCAGATTCTACTCTGACCATAAATAAATGAGTCAATGTGCAATCTCACAGCAAAAGGAATGGAAGTAACTCCTCCGTAACTCCAAAAAGGATATTCCATAAAGATATTATGCCTCTGCGCTTAGAAAACACAAAATCTTTAAGTAATATTTGGAAAATACACTCAGCTGGGAAAAAGTTAATCAACTAATTAATTTTATAGCCTACGTGAAATGAATCCTCTGATATTTAAATAATCCGGGATTTAGGATGTACATGGCAGGAATGGAACCCGGGATTATAGTATTAGATCAGGCTTCGATCCCCGTCTACATTTCTCTTCCATTGTAGTAACGGAATAATGTGCACGCACATTTTGGATTGATTAGAGGTAATGGTTCAATGTTTTTCCCCAAGGGAAAACGAAAACTTCCCTAAATATTACTAATGGTTTTCATAACGGCTGCCTGGTCCTGATCACCGAAACTTCTAGTTCAATGTATCCCAGGAAAGGGTCATCTGTGAGGGGAAGCGGTGATGCAATGTAGAGGAACTGAACGATTGTGGGTTCCTTTCCTCTTATTCCACCGATTTTCAATGGAATAATGGGACAGGAGAAGGAAAATCAGTCCAGAAGAATACGAACAGAAGGGTCCCAGTCCCGAGTCGATCCTTAATTCATCAGTTCAGTTCAATTCACGGAGTTGGGCAATACTTGTATGCAATCCAATTGCAATAATGTTGGACCGTGTAAAACCGTCCATATTGCATATCGTCTAGTGTGCCAACATAAAAATACTATAGTAGTAGGAATGACGGAGCATATGTTGCTCCTGTCCATAAGTAATGATAATCGTTCCTTTTCCTCTATGAAAACTGAGTGTCCGTACTATCCGTGGTGGTCGGTTGGGCAGTCAGTCCTAGTCGACATGCAGTCATGAAATTGAAAATGCAGTCGTCTAGTATCTAATGATTTTAGACCCAACAAATGAAAACTCACCATGTCGAGTTTGTCAATCGGACCTCTCCAGGTTCATTGAGTCCGGGCTACTGGTAATCCCATATTCACACAAAACACAATGAAAAACAAAATTCGGTGCGGTGCATTCATAACTGACTTCTTTCATGTGGACGCTCGTACACATTTGGACACCGTTGTCGTTTTGTATCTATGACTTGAATGATTTATTAAATTCTATTGGACACTACTACTACTACTACCACTACTACTCCTTTCCACCATACTACACTCCACCTGTGTCCACCGTACCGTAATTAATGAATGGGTTCATTAGGAAAACGAAAATTTCAAGCTTGGGAATAAAATAGGAATAACTTTGCTCAGGAACTACAAGTGGGCGTGGCGAATTGGCCCTCCCCATTGTCAATGACTTTGGTAACTGTGTGGTTAGATATTCCTAACACCGTCCATGAGTGTCCCCCCGTGGTTCACTTGAATTGAATGATTAATATTCCTGAACAAAAACTCCGGCGATCGCTAACCTAACCTAGTCCTGAAAGGGAAAGGGTCTTTCAAATTAATAATTATGTATTTTAACTTGTCAACGCTTATTCTCACGGCAAGTGATGCATGGCCGCTGATTCATTCAATCCAATCAAATTTTAAATGTAGGATTTAGTTCCACACAAGGTTATACCTTTTGAAAATGTTTGCATCAGTATTTTATTTTCCACTTATGAATGGTTTTAAGATGGAATATGTCTTATTCGGAATCACGATGGGTTTCAAATGATCCGTAGGCCAAGACTTTCTGGGTCGCCGTGCCGAGTAAGCATTTTGTCAACTCGGTTTCATTGAATACACATAGTTTCCTTTCTTCTTCCTTGAAATGATTTGAAAATGTAGATAGAGTAGATGAAGTGAATAGTAGTGGTGGAAAACGGTCCCTGAGGGCATCCTTACATGTGTAAGGTACGTGGAGGAGTTTCCTTTTCATTTCCTTGATCATAATAGAGTTCGAGGTATCTGTTTAAATCTATAAAGTCTAGTCATTCGGAGTGTTGTGTACATGAAGAGCGAAACGGAACTTTGTTGGTAGGAAGTGAAGTAAGATTTGTGTTGGAAGAGAGAAAGGAAGAGAAACATTCAATTTCACTCCCTCTTCTGTTTTCTCTTCTTCTTTGGAATGCCAGGAAGTGGGTAGAAATAATGTGAGACTTGGGACGTGATTTACCCAGGGGGTCTAATACCCCCTCCAATCTTTAGAATAGGAGTCTCAAATAGAAAGGAAGGAAGAAGTCCTTCCAGAATCCAAGAATAAAATGCACTTCATCACTACTCCTGCCTTCACTGCAACTGCCTTTTGTGGGTTCTCAACAAAGAGAGAAGATGCATTTCCAGAGTGAACTGAACCACGGAAATACATTCGGGCCAGAGTCCTGTATGTATGAATATTTGAACCCAGGAAAGAGGGAAAGACGGACTCAGAATATCCACTTGATCTTATTGATTCATCCTTTACCCTTCTATATCCACCAAACCCTGGTTTTCACCTTTGATGGTCATGCACGCAACCCAAATCCAAGTCTGACTACCCACAACACATTTTATATTTAATTATCTTTATTTCAAATACTTTATTTTAGTGGTCCTAAGAATTATACGTTCTGAGAACATCCTAGTGTCCTAGTATCCGGCGAGTGTTGAAGTTTATTACATTTGTTTACGCTTATTAGCTCATCAAGTTTCATATAACTTTGCAGGGTGTTCCATACCTCCATATATAAACTAGAGGACAGCAAGGTCTAGAAACAAGGTAATCTCAGCGAGGATATGCACCATAAATTTCTAGCGATTGATCAAATGTTGAGGGCAATATCCTATTCGTCATTTTAAAAGTGAACTGAGTACGTTCAGATTATTGAAATTTTAATCTTTTTATTGTAATGAACCAAGTATTACGCTGAAGTGCTGCTCAGAGTGTCATTGCCTTTAGTCGAAGCACATGAATCGGTACATATTTTGAGACACATTTCTGCGCTGAGATTACTTCTATTTCTACTCCTGGAAAGTTCCAGTACCAAAGAAACTAGGACTAAGAATATATGGGACACCTTGGACTCAAAATGAAATGGGTCAATAATTCTTAAGGAAAACGATTTTCATTCTCTTCTTATTTGCTATAAACTATGTCAAGCGGTAGGCAGTAAAGTACATTATTATTATGTGCACAGGTTTTAACCGACACTCTGATATTATCGCTACCATACCATATTTCATCAAGTGAATACATTCATCAGGGTTTTCATAAAAACATGACACTAATCTGTCACGAGAAACTCAGAATTTAGTTTACTATTTTGCGTAGTTTAATGGGGAACAATCGGGGTGGGGAGTTGAACTAAAAAAGTATTCATGAAAATTTCCCTATGTGAGCTTTAAATCGTTCAACCGAAAGTAAATGAGGGAATACGATGACTACTTAAGTTAACGTGGAAATTTTCCCACATGTCTTTTATCCCTTTTTCTCTCCATTTCATAGGACAGCCCCACTTTAAATCTGAATGTGGAACATGTATGTATATGGATGTCGTATGTCTGGAGTGAGTGCTTGGAAGCTTGGATGACATCCAGTCTGTTGAGTATTCCATCCATCCACACCGAAACTTGGAAGACCTTTTATGAGGATTTTAGGAGGGAATTTGAAAGTGAAAGTGCATGGAGGACTGACTGGTTCAAATTTTATGTTCACCATTTCAAACTTCTTCTCAGTCAGAGTTGAAAGACTAATATGAATAAACTCTTTGGCCTTTGAACCCATAGACTTTCCTCAACAAAATATACACACTACGGACTTAGTTATATGACTATCTATTAATTTTGGTATCGAGTAAACCATTTATACAAATTTGGTAGGGACATTGGATTTTTATAGGTAATTTTTATTGCCTGAATAAAAAGTAGCCGTCCAACATACAGTTCTCCTAGTCATTGGCACAGATCCCTCAAGGAGCTTTCTTCTTTTTACACATTCTTCATCGATCTTTCACGAGAATTCGCAAAATCTCAACTTATTAAAAATACTCGTCCAAATTCACTATAAAATGATATTCGATTTAAAAGTCGCTTGCACGGTATTGGGGCACAAATTTTCTCTTGTCAACTGTTCATATACCAGGTTTTCTGACACAAGCATCAGTGATGAACTTGAACAATTTGTTCAACACCTAACTTCATAATTGGTTTTGAAATTGGAGCACCTGAGTGGAAACAAAAATCAAGGCGTGGGACCCAGCCAGGTATTTATTGGATACTTGCGAATTATATTTATAAACTGCAGGAAAAGATTTATCCGATATTAAATTTTAATTATTTCTTCTGACTAAGAACATCGAATTTTTAAAGTTTCAAGATATATTAGTACTCGGCAACATTCTTGACCTGATAATTTTAATATCAAGTTAACTCTAATTGATTTCAGAGGTTACTTAGTCATCCACCAAAAAGATAGACTTTCAGTGATTGTTCTTTATGATGGAAGAATTGGTTCGGAAAAAGGTTGACCAGAAAATAGCGATCTATCCACGGAGCCGAAATATAACAAGAATCCATGGAATGGAATGTAAGAGGGATAGTCCTACTACGTGTAGTAAAACAATGAAAACAAGCCGCCCTTCTTCTCCTTGTTACCTTTTTCTTCTTCTTTTTTTATACTTTCTTCCTATCTCAAATTGAACCGAAGCACAAATTGCAATCATTAGTAGTTTTCTTTTCCAAGAGAAGTCTCTTTCTGTAGATGCTAGCAATAAAGTAGTAGTCCAGGTTCTTTCTCCATGGCCCGCTACTCCTCCTTTTATTCTAACTGAACAAGAATATGGTTTGCCTTATTCTTACTCAGCCATCTCATCCATCCTTCTTTTTTAGGCCAAACACCCGCGTTCTTACTTTACGAACCCGAATTTGGATTTTTTTACTCCCATTATAACAAGGGAGATTCTAGAAGACAAGACAAGGGTTGAAGGCGTGGAAGAGCAGGACCCACCACAGCAATACGTACTCTTACCCGCAGTCCGCCCAAAAAAAGAACTCCGCCCGTCCTCAAGTAAAGAAAACTAATATGTTCTCTTTGTGTCAGACTACAATGGGGAGAAATTTCAAGGAATGTAGAAGCAATTTGCATTTTCCGGTTAAACTTTCCTTCCTTCAGTCAGTGGAGTCAAGCTTGGCCCAGTAGTAGTATGTTATGTGGTAAATGCTTGAACCAGTTCAAAAACTATAGAGAAGTTGACTGAAAACTCTCGTGGTATGCATTTCTGAGTGTAAGACCATCTTATCCTAGCGAGGTTTTGTTTCCTTCTTTCCTTGTCTGCCTTTTAAAAAAAGATCAATCTCTAATGGGGGGCTTCGTCGAAAGAGGGAAAAGAAAAGTCGAGTTTTTCACAAAAACCATTGACGGATGGATGACTTCTCACTGATCTCATCTCTCAAGTCACTGAAGACACGGTTTTCCTAATGTACTATATGTTAGTATTTTCTTCTTCTCTGGCTTCTAAGTTTTTTCCCTACATACCGAAGAGATTCTTATACGTACAGTATGTATATTCCAAATAAAATTATCCACTACATTTCCTTGTATTGTCTTTGCAAGTATGTGCTGTGCAAGTCCTCCGTCTTGTCCCGTCATCTCAACTTTCTCTACACGAGTTGTATGAAAGTAATGGAAAATACTTTCAGAAATCAAGACAAATCCAAAGGATTGGAGAATCTCCTTGTGTGTTTTATCCAAAGCCAATCCCACTGCCTTATTTCCATTCATGAGTGACACAATCAGATTGAAATGGCAAATAGGTAACCCACTGTATGTGTGTAACACAATGCAGGCGGATCTGATGATCTGATATGGAGATATTTGCATTTGGATTTGAGTTTGTGCTCTGTCCTAGAAGGTGAGAAATGTTGTGAGTGTCAGGGTGCTCAAATTACGATATCAATTCATTTGTCAAGACTTGATTTATGAAGAGCTCAGGAGTTTGTCTTTGAAATTCGGTGTGTGTGTGGTAGGAGTAGTGGTTGGCTGACTCCTTTGTCGGAAATGATGCGGAAAACCAAAGGAGGAAAGAAGAAGTGCACAAATTTATTTAGGTTTCTAACTGCACTCAAGAGATTAGGAACATTAGATGTAGATTACAATCCTTTGTGGAAGCGCTTGAGACTCCCTGTTTCATTCCATGCCCAGACCTAGGTTTACCAAACTATAACTAAACGGCTCTACTCTGAGTTTGCGAAATAATCGCTGTCCTGGGCTATACACGCGAACTACATTTTCTTTTAGATTTTGCTAGAACTACAGAGGACTGGACGTTCGTGTCATTCTCCTGTTTCACATGAGGGAATTCTAATGGTGTCCAGCTTTCCACTGTCATGTTTGTCACGCTTCACTCAAGGGAACCTTTCATAGAGTTTGGGTGTTAATTTCATTCCTACTATGACGACGACGAGCAGTACGTTTAAGTTTCGGTCCAGTATACCAGGACCATGGCTTCCTACGGCAATGACATGTAAACGCTAACCGACCGTGTCTCTCGAAATAGCGTATGGGGAATGAATCAATCCAAATGGTCATTAAGAATGTCCCCTGCCTGCTTAGTGAACCGAACTTCCCACGGTGATTTAAAGAAATCGTAAAAGCAATATCAGGGATTTTCAGGTAGAAACAGTAAGGGTCTATATGTCTGCTGATTGATTTTTTTCATTAGTGTACGATTTAGTTTTAGTTGAAATAGTGATACGAAGTATGGAATAGAGAAGGAATCGTTAGAGATCTGAAATTCTATGTTACCTAGTTTCTATTTGCTACTCCATCATTTTCTCGCATGGATACGATGGGAAGGATTATCCGAGAGTAAAGCTCAGGGAGGAAATTAATGAGTGCGTTGCGTTGCCTTGCGTTGCTGTTCAAAAGATTAATGAGGAATTAAAAATGAATGAATGAAGAGTCTGTCGTAAAACGAACTTTATTCCATCCATCCTATCCAAATCCAGAAATACGACGGGCTCAATAATATCCCAAGCTATTAAAATTAATAATTAATCTCCTCACTCGTTATTTGAAGAATTACTGCGTGAGTTCGTCGGCTTCCTAAGGAAAAGTCTTTAATTTAAAAACTTTTTTTTAGACTGCAGTCTACATTACAACTCATGCTTACGCACAGCACGCATTCCACCACGGCCTGTGAACTTCATGGTTCATGACCCGCCAATCTGCCCATAGAGAGTCTATGTCGTACAGTATAGCACATGGTCCCTAGAAATCTTGTACGGAAACTGGAAGAAACGGAAACAATCGCCAAAAACTCACCGAAAGGTTAGGACGGTCAATGGGCGATAAGACTTGTGAGACAAATGACTCGCCATCGGAGAACCTGTAATGCACATGAAACAGAAATTTAGTAATGACAAGAACAAGTCTAAAGAAGTCAAGTAAAATGGAAGCATAATTTTTACTTACCCCAATAGTCATTTGTCCATAGTTGTGTCCAAGGCGTTGTTGGCCGCATGTCAGGATTCCTAACGATTGCAACCGTGTCATCATGTACAAAGTCTCCATCCAAACTATTGGAATAGACGGCCACGGAAATAAATCCAATAAAAAGTGCGGCAGCCATGTCCTTGGCCAAATTGCAACTACCGCTACTCCAGATATTTTTTTTTCTTTGATTACCCGGCTTGCACTCTCCCGGTTTCGACATCATCATCGCATGAGGTTTCATTCTGAATTATTCTCAAGAATGAACTTCCATCCACAAGAGTTCAAGTAGTCGTCGTAGTCGTAGATTTTTTTTTGTGGGTGAAGAAGAAGAAGAAACCAAAGTATTAAAGTTTTAGAGCCGCCCAGCTTCTTCTTCTTCGGCAAAGAAACTCTGGAAAGTGACTGAACCAATTTTTCCTTTCCTTCCTCACATTAAGGTTAGTTCGTTAGTTAAACTGACAGTTGGAGAATTGGTTGGTGATGGAGAGTGGGAGTAAAAACTTGGGTTTTCGGCTAAGACTCACTTCCACACAGAAAAGATAATTTTCCTATTTTCGGGTTCTTCGTTCCAATTGCGGGTTTGGTTCTTCTCACTCAGCAAAAAAAAATAGTCGGGAGTTCTAAGTTCTTGCTCCAAACGGGTTTCTTTAAAAATCCGTTAGACATGTAGAGGTGAGAGACTGATGGTTGTTTTTGGAGGGTGATGATGAGTATGTATGCGGTGCGGTGGGTCTGCTCGATAGATTCATGTCAATTTCTCCCACTCGAAAGCAATTTCTGAAGACTCAGAATCATAGTCATAACTGGGGTTAATGAATTCCGTGCCAAAATACATGTATTAAAACTGTATTCCAGGGTGAAATGGACTCAGTGTTGTTTACGTTAGTGTAGGACAAATTGGTCTTAGAAATTTAATATGAATTTGAATATGTCTGAAACCCGGCTTTTCTTGGTTCATGTTCGTCATTTATGGAATGATGAATGGTTTCCTCCAAACAAGAAGAAAAAAAAATTGTCGTAATGTACCATTACCCCTTACTTTACTGACTCATGACTATGAGGTCCATCTCTTTTAGTAGTCTAGGAAATCTGTTTTTGGTCTCTGTATACTGTATTGTCATTGGCACGCGTACAAACCTCGTTGTTTTGTTGTTGGCCAAGTCAGCCCAACGTATGTGGTTGAGGGCAATGACAGATGGAATAAATTGGTGGGATTCAAATGTAAATTACAACACAAGGGAAGGAACACAATACACATCCAACAGTCGTATTAAGGATTTAAAATCCAATTCAACTCAAGTAGTCGGTTTCGGTTCAGTTTAGAAGTGTTGGGCGGAATCTTGGAGAACGTACTTTCAGTTTCTAGTCACAGTCGTGTGTAAAGTGAGGTAAGTTCACACGTACATAGATTTGATTTGCAAATGGAATTGAGAGAGATTTGCCAAGAAAATCTTTTCAGGCGAAGAAGAGAACACGATCATCGATGAAACTCAATTTCCGTGCATGGATTTTCTCCACACGTACACTTGCATTTGAGTGTTTACAGAAGAAAATGTGTTTTACAGTGGCGACTACGAGCATCTTACTCCACTATCCTTCCCTTGTCTTCCTTTCACTCTACTTCCTCTCCAATCATAAATTAATTAAAATAATTACACAAATTTCCTTTGGATGAAGGAGAAAATCTACGTCGGAATTCTGTTCTCCTCGGATAACTTTGTATGTAGTGAAAGTCTGAGTCTTAGCTTTTACTTTGCTTTGCATACGTACGTGGGAGTTCAGAGACAGACAGGTAGTTGGTAGTCTGAACTACGTACGTATCTCAGTAGTTCAGTAGTAGTCGAGTGATTTGATTAGTCCACCAACTAACTTGGTTCATCTGTTGGAGAAAGTTAAGGATTCAACTGAACTGGAGCTCAGCTCAAACTCCAAAAAGATTAGATTCATTTCCCTCGCAAATTATTAATGTGTCTCTACCTCAGTAGATCTACTTTCACTCTAGATTGTTTGTTCCACTTGTACACTACGTACACAATGCAGTTGCAGTGCAGTGATCCTCTTCAGGTTACCTGAGTGAAAGTCTGGAGAAAACTCGATTGGATTTCTCTCCTGTACTTGTTATGTAATGTATGTCTCACTTTCGTTTTCTTGTTGCAGGAAAGCGGTTGGATAAGTGTTCTCCGGGAAGAGCCGGTTGCACAACTGATTGGAGAATGCACGTGGTGCCGGGGTTTTATGGGGTTCTCTGTGTTCAGTTCGCCAAGCGCAGATGAGAGCTACTGGAAGAGCGGAACTAGACGAAACCCGAACCCTAGGATTCCTCAAATCAAGGATTTATAACCTTGTGCTTGTGTCCCCCTTGTCAAACGGGAGGACTCCGTTTTTACCCGCCTTCTCATTCCAGTCCACATGTTTCCCGCCTGCAGTCCCGCGGCCGCCTTTTGCCGTGATGAACAGGTTGGATGACTGACTTCCGTCCGCCTCCCGTCCTTTCCTTCCGGCCTCTTCACTTACCCAACATGTAAATCAACTCTTCCGCTCCGGACATCGCCACAATTAACTTTCTCTCTTAATTCTTCTCCTCATGATACACTGTCTCCGGTCCAGGACACCACCATTCCTTCTCCAGACGGTCGAGATCCGAAATGTCAATTCTTAAGTTTGAACACAAATTTACTAAGCTGAATTATAAGTATGTAAATATGCACATGGTTTGTATAAATACTCTCAAATATTTCAATTTTTAAGCGGATTAGATTCAATTTCTATGTCCTGAGTGTAGGTTTGTTTTCAAATCTTTAAGAATTGACTCAGAGTCAAAGTCAGTCAGAGCAAAAAATAAATAATGCTCCATAGCCCAAATAGTTTAGCATAATAACTATAGTACTTCCGCGTTATTATCCGTGTTCTTGCACTTTTTGTCCTTGCGTTGTAGTTGTAAGCAATTACTTTCAAAAGCCGGGGTGTATTTTGTAATTAATTACATTTTGAAAGTAGTTGAGCCAAGTCTAGTTAGAAGTTGGAATTAACGACACTCATCGATGAATCAGTGTGCCGTCTCTATGTTATATTGTGTGTTAACATATAAAAAGAAATCCAATCCAATCCAGTTGCAGACTTGTACAAACCATCCCGCATTTTGTATCTTCCTGATTCGTAACATCGTAACTAGCCTTCCAATAACTCATACAAAATGTGCGACAGTCATTTCAACAATACAGAATAACAACGGAGTATAATTTTTGTCTGTTATTGTCTGATCCTGAAGGCGTACATTTTTGTATATTAGAATATAACTAATATTGGTTTAAGACTACAGCCGTGGCTACTCCATTAAGTGGGGGTGGCAATGGCAAATGCGGATGAGTAGGAATGGATAGGTAAAAGTGGTTTTATTGGAAACCGTGCCCATCCACCAGCCCACCGACCCGTATTAAAAACCCTGGGAGCATAAACTAATTGCAGAGACAAGGAGAAAGGAAATCCCAGTAAAGCTACTCAAGCTGTTTTACAGGCCACCGGAGAAAGAAAGTGAATTGAGGGGTTGGAGGACGAGGTCCGGTCCACAATAAATGCCAACGTCTGTTCCGGTTCGTTGTTGCAATTAAAAGTCGCCGTGACTTTCCCCCTTCTCTCTACCGTCGACCACCGGAGTCATTTCCAGAACGATAACACTTCAAGGGCATGGATATGGACTATGAAGTAGAAGAGAACAGTGATGGTCATCAAGTCCATTGGCTCTAACCACGATGACTGTTGGTGTAATCGTGTACGGAGTTCCTTGTAGAACGACGGACGGATATTGTTATCCCTGGCACTACTTGTACTGAGTCCATTCCGCCCTTGCCATCCCATTTCTGTAGTTCCTGATCAGGAAGGACACGAGCGAAATACACATATAGACATACATGACTGGAATTCTAGATTACTCCTCTAGGTCAGTCCAAGGAAGCATTAGTGTACTATGACTACTATGTATGTACTGGACTGGACACAAGTAAAAACCTCTAGTCCATTTCTCCAGGAGTAAGTAAGTAAGTCTGCGGGGACCATATCCTTAGTCCACAGACCAGGAAGGAAAGAGTCTGTCGGACAAGGGCAGGAGAGAAAGACAAGTCGTCGTCAAAAGAAAATCCCGATTCTATTATCCTTACAAAATAATACAATTTGTCCAAATTCCTACTCTCTTTTTTCTTTTGCCTTGGCCTTTCTCCACGCTTGTCTTCTTACATCTCTGTGCTGTGGATGGACAAAGTATAAATGATGCCATGCCATGTCATGATGCCATGAAGACTGGCCGGCAATGAAGAGGCATCAAATCACAAAAACGAAGACGACGACTCAAATGATGAGTTGAATTAAATTTTGTTTTCATGTGAGATTCAAGGTTCATCCCTTTCGACTCATAAAAATTGGGTAGTTGACTAGTACACAAGGATCCTTTCCTTATAGTTATAATTCTAGTAATGCTGAGACACAGAGAAAGCAAACTGTGTTGTTGTGCGTGGTCGTTATATGCAGGTACTTATGATACATCGATACACGTGTGTGTGTGTGTGTGTGTGTGTGTGTGTGTGTGTGTACCACTATTGGTCATGTAACATTATTATGTTTCCTACCTGTTCAATTACATTATTTGTCGGAACTGTAGGGAAGAGAATCCATTTGATGGGCTTTCTAAAACGAGAAAGGAAAGGAGAGATGAATTGTGAATGAGTTTTCTCTTCTTTTTCTATTTTTTTATTGCCCTAACAATCTATACCCCTTTCGTACATGTGTTCTGACTGGACATTCAGGTAGTCACACAGTGTTGGCTAGCTGGGAACACATGAGGAAGTCTTAAAGAAGAACCACCAAAAAATGCAATAAAATCGGGGGAAAGAATTCAGTTTGGACAATAAATTAGATAGTAGGGTTGTGTGTCTGTGCTGGTGGCAATTGCCGTGTAATCCAATGTAGTGGAGTGTATGACCCCCCACCCAAGTATACACGTTGGCCTAAAAAAAGTATCCAATACATGGTATGATGAGATATCATAAGATAGGGGTGCATGTAGGTAGGTAGTAGTAGGTGGGTGATATGTGGGCAAACACCTTTACGCATACATATTACGTCTATTCTTCTAAATCTACACAGAAAGGCTCTTAGAGAGAAAAGAAGGAAAGGAAGGTCGAGTGATCGATGAAGTAATCTCAAGTTTCGGCGATGGAATTTTTTCTCTTCAGGAGCAAAACCAGATACCTTTCTCCAGCCCGGAAGGAACTTTTGGGAGGAAAGCAGTGCAATGCTGAACCCACATTTCAATTTGAAGAAAGAAGAGGTGAAGAAGAAGAGAGAAGAGATGAGAGGGGTCTCAAATGATGCTGATAATGCAGATTGAGAGAAAAGCCCCATGTTACTTTCTAACCCTTTTATTCATGTTAGCAGGAGCAGAGCATCTCATCCATCCATCCATGACCGTTTACAAGGTGTTCTGAAAGTCCCAGTAAATACTGAAAGGAAAAAAATGACAAGAGGAGATTAAGGTTCCTTTTTCTCAAGAAATGCTTGAGAGAAAGCAGTCTTTCACTTGGCCCTATTTTAGTTTTGCACTAACCTGCGGGTTCTTTCTTTCCTCCTAAGAGAAATTGGTATTTGAAGGAAGACGGTGTGGAAGGATTAAATAGGATTGGTTCTTGTCTCTCTCCCGTCCCTGATTGTGATTGAGAGATGAAGAGATATAATGGGAAGAGAGAGAAGAAGAGAGAAGATGCGGGTGATTCTATTTTGCTGAGATGATCATTTTTTGGAGAATCATGCATATTCCTACAGAAGACGAAGTGGAAGACCTTCACTCACTCCTTTTCTTCTTCTCCGTGATTAGAGACAAAGAATGAAAGAAAAGGAATGACAAGGTTTGAGAAAACGATGTAGGAGTAATTTAATCTACGAATCCGTCCAAATTCAAACTCGGAAAACTTGGGTTAGGTAGGCAGATCGAAGAGAAGACTTCCAATTTCAATTTCTGCAGCATTGCATTCAATTCCATGATGATGAGTCAGGGAGAAATAATATGCAATGATGGAAAAGAAATGAGAAACTCCTGGTCGAATTATTAAATTTAATCGAAGAGAGGATGTCGAGGAACTTTGAAACGAACACGGCAGCTTTTGAAGCATATCCATTACTTTGTTTCAATCTACTTCTTCAGGTCTCAAGAGTTTGAAATAAAATAATGTTTTTTTCTATGATTTGCGTACTTGGTTATGCCAAGTTTTTGGTCGTAGTTCTGCCAGGTTGGGAGTTTTGCCTCCGCAGCGGACATGGTATGGGACCTTTTTGTCCGTGTACTTATGAATAATACACAAATTAATTTCAATAGCCCCAGGACCCTCGAACTGAACGAAGTGAAATTTCATAATTCTTATGGAAAGGAGGAGAGCTTACGTGCTCTGAAACAGACGTACAGACGATTTTCAGACGTACGTCTGAAAATTCTTCCCTGAGTGATGCTCAGAATGGGGATTTTACTCAGGATGCGGTGAGCCTGACAAACCATCAAGTCATGGTCAAGGAACTCAGCAAATGGGCGGATATGGACATACCTTAGGTATTTCCCCGGAGGACGGAAGACTTTGACCGGGGAACGCTGACAGGAGTCTCAATAAATAATGAATCTCGGCTTACGCTGTCATTGCGCTCTGCGTCAAGTAATTTTAGAAAATTTTTACAAGACTAACCTAAGAATCATTGGGTAAAAAGTCGCCAGTTACCTGCGGTCTGGAAAGATCGTGATAGGCATTAATTTTTTACTTATAAAGTACGATGATATAGCTAACCATAGACTTGCCAGACTATTCCATAACCAATGCAACTGAAAAACAAAGTTGAGCACGAGTATGGACAATATGTTGGCAGATAAAATTTCCTGATTACTAGCAACGTATTCGGAGTAGAGTATGCCCGGTTGAGCACAACTGGAATGTTTCAAAAATTTATAGCGGTGAACCGATATCAGCTGACAAATCCGACCGATTTGTGGAGATGACATTTGACATCTTGGCTTACTTTTGGAGTCAATCTGGTGTTCGCATCAAAATTGGTTTTCTTGTCTGTCTGAACATGTTCATTCCAGTCAGCAGCATTTGTTAGATTTCAGTTTGAAATAATTTTTCTTCTAAATTGTGAGTATTGATATCATGTCATAGGTTTCTTGTGATTGCCTGAGATCAGAGTTGCTATGCTTGTTATCCACACGGATTGAACAAACCTTAGCAGTTTCGTCATCGTTCAGCAGATTGGAGATGAGATGGTAGTCTTTGGTTGAGAGTGTTTGAAATTGAGTCTAGCCCTTATAAAAACTTCTAACCTGGGTTGAGATTGTATAAAAGGCTGAGATAGAAATAGTGCTTCTGTAGACTCGACAGGCATCATTTCCAAAGAGTCGTCTTTAACCATGTAATGTGAAGAAATAGGAGGGGAAAGTCTTGGATTCAGCATTTGATTGTCATATAAATGGAAAGTTTTGAATAAGATCGAGAAGACTTTTGCATACGTCGGCGTCATGTTCTTTTCCCTTTTCTCCGCCGTTCCGCCCGCATTATTACACTCACTACGGTTTGAAATGATGATGGGATACGGATCATTTCATATCTCATAACTCGATTCCATTGGGACTCCTTTCACTTCACAAACTCGACTCTCAAAACTAAATCCACCAATGACCAAAAGCACAGAAAAATATATAATTTCCATGACGACCTCCATCTTCCTTCGCCAATACATTTTGAGCGTTTACAATATGTCTCGTCGCATTTGATTTTCTTGTAGTGGTGTGTTTACAAGGTAAAATATAATTCATTGAAATCTGTACAAGAAGATCGCTATCGTATCTGGAAAGGAATTCCAGTCCTAATGAGCAGTTGGTCTTATTGTCGGGAGAAAAATCAATAAGAAAATCAGACAAACAAGAATTCCGTGAGTCCGTAATCTGGTTTCAGTACATGGACGCCTTGCTATTCGGGTCGTCTATATTAATGGGCATTGAAAACTCTAACCTGACACAAAATATCACTGCCACACCGTATTTATTTTAGAATTACTGAGATCACAAAAATATACCCGTTAATAGACATTCGTTGATATTGGCATGATGTATATAATCAACACCCACATTTTGCGTATACAACGCAAAAAATGATTGAAACAAATTTCATTACTAATTATTCTGTGTTCAAAATTTTAGAACTCAGTTCGTCTTGAAAGACAGCAGAACGTAATATAGATACGTTAGCCACGCACTGCAAGGAAAGTCGGAGGAAATATTTACAGAAATGACAGGGAAGTACTACTACAAATTATTTTTGAAAATAATTTCGTGTATTTCATTTCTTGGTTAGTGGACAACACAACCAGACCCAGTATTAAAATTAAATTTCACTCGCATGACAACCAATATTATTTGCACATTTGCCAAAGCCACAGACTATTGACCTCTAAACAAAGTTTACGTCTACGGCGGGCATATTTCTAGTGTTGAGAACGTAGATTTGTGACTGATTTAAAACGAGAGAAAATTTTGAATCTCACAGAGTGAACGAAAGCCAAAATGTCAGAAGTGCAGGATTTATTGGACGAAATTGCTTTCCTTGGGGGTAAGTTTAGTTGTTCGGACCCAATCTTACTTTGACAAATTTGAATAGCTAAACGTCCTTCTTCCTTCAATGGAGGAACTACGGTTGCTGAAAAATATTCTTTCTGAAGTCAAGTTCATATTTATTTCCAGACTTACTTCGTCCAGACCCGCGGTATAAAATACACATTAGTTCACGAGCAGGATGGGTCGAATTGTGGGATCCAGAGCTTCTTGAGCTCGGTTCATACAAACGAGAAATTAAGACTGAGCATGATGACGAAAATATGATTTCACCTATTCCTGTGCTAATAACGCAGCGACCTTCCTTCAGGGGATCTCGGTATACCAATGACGAAATAGAGCCTTACTGCCCACAATTTGTTGTCAGAACCAATTCTGGTTTAAATGAAGAGGCAGAAGGCAATTGTTTTGGATCCTTTGACCCAAAAATTGAAGATGATTCCTACGAGTACTATCATCCGAATATTGAGCAATATCCGTTTCAGTATTCGAAACCAAATACCGATAAGTTTTTGTCCGACTTCCAAGATCCTATTGTTGGGGGAAGTTGCCTCAAGAGCGAAGGAGGATCATTTGTGGGGGCAGCGAATGGAGGTTATTCGCATTCCTCTGAGAAAGAGGATGAACAGATGGATGGTGTAACAATCGGAGACTTCTCAGACTCCTTCGACGCTCCAGCTTCTCCAGAGGACGAAAAATACGTGCCTTGAGCATCGTCTCAACAATTGAATCCCATTCCAAAAACAATATTGAAAGCATTAAATGAATGTGCATGCTTAGAATGATGGAAGGTAAGACTTCATAAGTTGTACCAGCTTAATCTGCTTTAATTGACTGAACTGAGCTAATCTAATCTTAAACTTATATTTGAATCATGTTTGCAGAAATTTGAAGTTAAATCTCAGAGGTGTGCACATTATCGTGATCATCAAAAGATACAATTATAAAAACTACTTAAATAAAATATTATATCTTAGTTTAAAATATGATCATGGATCAGTGAGTTTTGAGTCCTGCGATTACATGTAAAGTATTAAAATAAAATCATACTCTGTAATTTATTTCTAAATTTCTAGTAATAATTCTAGTGTAATCTCAGTAGAGATCGAACAGTGGAGGCTCAGGAATCAAGTTAATTTTCTTTCCAAAAAATTGAGTAAACTTTAATTTTTGAAAGTCGTTAATAGTCAAGAAATATTTACTCCAGACCAAATGACTGTATTCTATCTGTCAGTTTTAGCCCAGTTGTAAGGCAGTCCTTGCAGTATCGCTCTAGTGAGAATTAGTTCCCCGGGAATGGATGGAATGGTGGTTGATTTTTGATTTAGGCTTAAAGAAGTTTCTCATGCACTGCATTCCTTCTTGTCCAAATAGAGAACTATGTACTGATGTATGACCATGCCTTCTTAACAAAGAATTCAATTAATGAGTGCAATTTTGAATTTTCCAAGAAATAGACTAGATAACTTTCTCCAGAGAATTCATTACTTAAATGTAACTAATGCCGTTTTGTTTCAATTGACTTTAATTTTTTAGACGATCATTTTCCATGGTCGGATAAGGAGTTCTAGACATTTATTATTATAGTGTACAACTGTCATGTTAAGACTTCGTTTTCTAGGTAGGTTTTCTTGGAAGAAGAAAGTCGCTTTCTGGTCAGATTGAATTTTCGTTGGGAAAGTATTGAGAGAAAGTGAAAGAGAAAGAAGTAAATAAGTCTTGAGTGGAGTGGAGGAGTTCAGTCACTCATGACCCAAGTATTGCATTATCTCTCTCTATATCTTACCCGTCGTTCCCATATATCACATCATAAAACAATTTTTAGGTATTATTTACTCCTTGAAGATTGAGTTGAAGATGAGATGGCGGGAAGGCAATCATCCTGCAGACTCTTAAACGAGTCATCCTACGCAGTAGCCGGAACGACAGACTCATTCAATTCTTCACATGTCTTTCCCCTTATTGTCCTCCTTTCTACCATGACAGCATAATTTCTTCCTCAATCACATCTGGTTGGACCTTTTAATTTTTATGCTTCCCACATAAAATCTTCACCGGTTACGACCGACCATAATAATCCCAATGACTTCCACCCCGTTCATGCATTCTTTCCAGCACTCCTCTCAAACTTTCTATTTAATCATCTCACAAGGGACATCATTTATGTGTAAAATTTAAATGATAATCTGCCCATTATTATGGAGTATGACTTTACAACGGTTTCACTGTGTTGGGGGTTAAATTGATTCGGATTATATGATTTGGTTACATGATTCCAAAAGGCTTTTGTCTCCACTAGTTCCTTCGCACCTTAGGGTCGTGCATTCCAAATTGAAAGCTGTGCAATTAAGTGTGATCACGGCAGGCCAATGCCCATTAACGAGAGTACTTTTCTGGTTGTTGCAAAAAGTCGAGTTATAAATGACAACGTTTTCGCAAAGAAAAACGTTTAATCTAATCGCCAGATATTCTTGAAATATTCACATGATGCACTCGTGCATATTGTTCTAAAATATGCTCACGTGGTTTAAAATGAGATTACTCGACACAGGACTCCTCAGGACACTAAAATTGATCAGATTAATCTTAAAAGTTTGAAACTAATATCAATTTTACATCCGAATACTGTCCCTTGCCAGTCAATCTTTTTAAGTAAAGCACGGAGACTCTTATTCCTGTCTTCCGCCTCTTCCTTGTCCTTAACTGAATTGCTTTGACGAGTATCTAGGTTTCAATAAAGAGCTTCCAGGAATTCCAAACGGTAGAACACAGCTTTACTATCCAGGGATCCACTGTACTATGAAGTGGTTTCGTTGAGTAAATGGCTCTCGATTAATTACTATCTTCTCCCAATATTATTCCAATGCTTGAGTACTCTTAGCATTTCCTCAGCTAATTCTGAAATTCCGTTGGAATAGTTTTCTCCTGTGGATTCTACCTCAGACAAGTAAGACTGTGACAGGGTTTAATAATATTCGAGTACAGTTCGTTCCGGACGGAGTGGGATGTCAGATTTGAGAAATTCCTAAGCAAATCAAATATTATTGTACTGGAGAATCGAGGGTTTGTTCGTTGGAGACGACGACGAGTCATCTTACTTTCAGAGTAAAACCAATTATAAGGGAGAGAATGTCGAAGGATTGGAGGGCATGTAGGCAGATTGACAGAGTGATACTTTTGACAGATGTAGTGTTTCCAGCCCTGGAGTTTCTCCACACACGCACATACACACGGGTGATTTGTTGAAGGAAGCGAACGTAGTCGACGACCCGATTCCCGAGAAAAGAGGACCTGAAGACGAAGAAAAAGAAGAGAAAAGGAGTTGGAGGAGCGGATCAGAAAAAAACGAGGTTGGGTGAAGATACACGGGACGGTATTCGGTATGTAGACTTGGGAAGCTATTTTCCAAGAGTCAAATCTCATAAAGGAAATCTCGAGACCGATTGTGAAAAGGAGGAAAGAACGGCAGTATGAGAGTTGGAATGAAGTGGCGATATCAAAGGGTCGGATGGTATATGGCTATGGCTTCCAATAGTCCCGGCGGGCGCCCCAAGAAAAACCAACTTTTTTTTGGGAGAAAAGAATCCACCTTGTTCATGAATGACTGGTTTCCTTCAAGTTCTTCAATCCGTCCGGATTCCCTGAAACTCCGTGTCCTCTTACCCGTGTGTCTTGGAGAGATAGCACGCGACACAATTTTTGTTATTTCACCCAAGCTCACTCTCTCTTCAGTCGAAACATTTAGGAAGTATTATATTAAACACAGCTGGAGTCGTCCTCACCAGTACAACCAGTACAACCAGTACAGGCACACGAGTGTCACTTATTTCCTTAACTTCAACTCTAATACCCAAAGGTCCTGTCCACACTACACGAACGACATGACAGTAGAGAAGTATTTCAACTTTGAGCGGAAAATTGCTTCCTCACTCTCGACTCTTCTTCATTATTTAACTTTTACTTTATTTACCGCCACCTCTTCCATTTATTTCTTCCCGTCCTCAACTCCCTCAACTCTTATCTTTTCAAGCTGACACGCGGTCACTGCTCCTTGTCGTCCCTCCAAGACCACATAACATAGGGTCCCAAATATACATTATATCCCTGGATGTACATAGTACAGTGCCACAAGAGGACAGAACATTCAAGGTGTCAAAACTGTCGTCCAGTGATGACTAACACGCTAAGATAATGCGGACGTCGACCCGGTCCTCCCAGCCAGGTGGACGGGGCGTCAGGTTCCACTGTGCAATAATATATACGAACGAATATGATGCGCCATTGGAAGGACCTGCTACTTAAGGTTTGTATGACATATTTGGGATTCTATATTCTTCGGGAGAGAAAGTAAAAGCTTAAAAATTTTGGAAAGAAATAAGTGGCCCAAATTTGTTCGACCGCGTGGATTTGATTTGTTGAGAAAGGATGGTGGAAATGGTTTTTGTTGTGTAAGTGTGTTATGGATTTCTCACTATTTTAATCGGTTAGGTACTAGGTGGTAGGGTGGGATAAGCTCTAGCGCCAGGCAGACAGCCAATTCTGTCGGCAAGAACGGAATTGAATTGTCCTACAAACAATTGGCATGTTAGTTTTGGGGAGAGTGGACAAAACAATGTTTGCCTTTGTCAACTTTTGTCCCTCATTTCTCTTCCTCGTTTTGTCTGCAAACTCATGAGAACTTTTGTCCCGCGCGACGACGACGGTGGTCTTTGGAGACGACCACACAGTTTGTAAATTGTTTCATGCTCTACTCTGTATATAGTCAGCAAATAAAAGAAAGTTGAGTTTAGGTGAACCAAACAAATAAAAAACTCCAGTCTGTTCCAATTAAATATATAATAGAAGTTGACAAAAATACATTTTCTCATACTCCATTTGCTATTAGCGTGAACAGTCTTAGCCAATTAATGTTTCTGGCAAATTTTTTGGTTAATGAAATTTAGTATTACCCTAGGATTTCACTTATACGAAAGATGGAAAACTATAATAACTAATTTTAGAAATTATACGTGAAAATAAGAAAGTTGTCGCCTATAGTCATGCCTATAATAGTTCGCTTTGAATTTGTCACTTTGAATATAGACTTGTCAAGTGCATGCGGTTGTGTATTTACACACTTGGAAAGTTACAATATCTTTGAATGAAATCTAAAGATAAGTATCAGATTCAATAGTAAGTTGCGTAGTATTCAAATTCAACTTTCTCCAAAAAGAAAAGTTTAAGATGTCAAATTGACAGAGTAAATTCAAAGACGTGAGATTTAGAAGTAGTCAAAAGTTTACAATTTCGTATTGCTCGGACTCGCAGATTGTAAATACATTCTTCCTTACAGGGCCAACAGGACAAAACTTTTGGACACTCATACAATTGAGGGTCCGTCAGTTCCAATCCGACTAACTCTTTCAAATGGAAACTGATACAATTCAAAGCATGAACGCATCGTGAGTGTGTCGAAGTATTTGGCCTCCAGTAAGACAGCGGAACTGTTCACACCGCCTATTGTTAAACTCGTATTTATAGACTGTCACGAAGTTGAAAATTGTACTGACTTTCAATTCATTCCGATCTACGTAAGAATACTGCGGCGGAATTGCCGGTTGACCGCAGACTTGGTACAGAGATTACAACAATCCAGGCCAAATTTTGATTTCGAGCAGAAGCGCAGGTTTAGGTTTGTTGGGATAACAAAAACATATTTCCAAATGCTATTTGATTAGATGGAATGATTCAATATCTAATTGAGAATATACTTTACAAGGAACCCGAGTTGATCATTTTATCATGTTTTGGTTTTCCATTTTTGTTGTGGGAGGGAAACCGAATACGAGATAGTGAACCACGAAACCCACGAAGAGTAAAATTGTTTTTGCTGTTCTTGGGTTTTGAGGAAAATTGTGTTTTAGATGAAAAATGTCATTTGAGGGACACGGGTAATACATTCTGGTCTACGGGTTCTCCATCTTCTCTTGTCTTCTCAACATTTTGTCATCGAATCTCTTCAGCCCATGAATTTTCTGTCACCGGGAAAGGACGTGAACACTTCTCAAGTGAAAACTTGTGATGGGGATTGCAGAATTCAGTTTTTTGGAGGTTTTGGGTTGCAGGTAGAGGGAAAAGGGATATCTGGTTCCTCATGAATATTATGTTCTGTTCCTTCTCATCTTCTTTTCCCTTACCCCTGTCTGGATTACATTAATAACATACATCATCCACTCCTTTTACTTTCTCCACTAAAACCCACGACCCACTATCTCCCCATGCCACTCGGCAGTCTCTTACAATTTCTTCCGCACAAACTTGTGAAAGACTACACTCCGCCTCAATTCCCTTCAAGAAATCACTCATTTTCAAACAAACCCATTCTGTTCTAAAATCATTCACACATACGCCAGTCAACTTTCCAGCCAATTCCTTTCACTACCTAACAGACCCGTGTCGTGTCATCTAAACTCAAAAAATATCTATGTAGCGACTGAAATCACTTGTCAAATAATAAAACCGTCAAGCCAATATGTACGATATTAACATTCCGTCAACATTTAAAGCATTCCTAGACTGTATTTCAACAATACAAATTTGATCAAAGAATTACGTTGTCTGCTCTCTCCGTTAGAGAAGGAGAAAGTACGGATGGCTTCCCGAGCTCTATTTAAAGACAAAGGACTCGGGTTGTACAATACCTGGTTTTATCAGAAGTATTACGGAGACTGCACATGTAACCTTAGATTCAAGTACAACTAACACCCGCCAGCCAAGTACAGATTTGTTTCCACAATTTAAATTGGTTTAATGATGAGGAGTTTATTGCAGAATTAAGCAGCTCAAGTTTGGAATGGATTTAATTTAACCGTGCTGCTTTAAATACACCTTTTCCGCAATATTCCCGTGTTATTTCATAAATTCATAACTTATGAAATGAGATCATCAGAACATATCTAATATTTTATTTCAAAAAACACTACTGGTCGGAATCGCTATAACTAATGATGTGACCACAGGATTATATATCAATTGTAGTTTCAACCAGTACTTAACTCTGGAGTACAAGTTCTCAAATCCAAATTGGTTAATACAGTATGTTCCAGTGAATTCAGGTCAAGAAGTGACGATAATATCATGTATTTACAAAGTCCAATTTTGAAGTATTAATGTTTATCTCTGTGTTATTCGTTTCGTGGACTCATCGTCGTTAGGACAGAAGGGTTCGTGGAGCACTTCACAAATTATGATTATGATACAAATGAGAAACGCTTTCAATTTGAAGGGATTAATGTCGAGCAGAGTACACTGCACTCCACGACTTGCAATTAAACAGGTGAAATTTCCGTCTACTGTATATGTAGTCCGGGTTGGGTTTAGTTCTTGTATATTACATTGTACCAGATACGGTGGTAGATTGAAATTCACGCTATGTACATAGAAAGTCCGCCCTAGCTTGAGCTTCCCTTCCACTTCCGGAATAAAGATATGATCCAAAGCACGGACTAACGGGGAGCTTGTGTTTCCATATGACACGAGGACGTGTATTATGCAAAACCCACGTACAAAATGTGGAGACTAACGTCGTTGTATAGAAGTAAACTTAGGAAACGGTGGAGGGACTCATTATTTCTCCATGAATCTGGTCCTCTTCCTTCTGCTCAAGAGTTGAGTAATCAGCAGAGTAATCCGCTCAAAATCTATTTGAATTATTTACCGGGACTAGAACTGAAATTCTAGAAATACATTTTGTATGTACGTTGTAATAAGGTCCACGTTGTGTTCAGCAGCTACTCTGGGGACGTATTATTAAGAGGAAGATCTTCTGTATATTTGTATGAATGGAATCGGTGGAAAGGCTCAGATGAGTTGAGGAAACCCACAAGCCCCTCCTACAACTCTTCTCAATCCATTTACCATTTGATCATCTCGTTTGCATACCAAAATACCAACGACACTTTCTCCTGTCTTTCCCGGCCGTTCTTCTCCTTCATCCGATCTGTCTCGTCCACGACCAGATTAATAGGCATCATTGTACTCATAACAAAGTAAGCGAAAGTACATTTCAATTTCTCATTAAGGCCATCTCTATACCCGGACCACCCTATACCTGCACCATACGTCTCACGGAAGCACCTCTGCACAAGGATCACCTTATAAGAGATCTTGCAGCGAGCCTACACATATAACGAGTCAATCATTTTAAAGAAACCTATCTAACAGGACTGCTGAAGTTAAAAGAAATTCTGTTGAAAGTGCTTCTGGAAATAAAGATTTGATAATTTTTTCCAATTACATATATTGCTCGGCAGCGCAGTCTGAAGCAATAGCGACAGTGAAAAGATGGTTGTTGCTCATAGAAATTGTACATCTCACTTTTGCTCGTACTCCTAAAGGATGGACCAAACCTTATGTTCCACCCTGTATAAATAGATATTGTATTTGACAAGGAACCTAGAGTGTAGGAGGTTTGTTGGCCACCCTACACATCGACACTTTTTCTGAACTCTGAAAAATAAAAGCATTACATCAAAATTATCCAAATGCATTCAAATCCCCCCTCACTTCGTAGTTGCCCCAAGGGTCTACTCTTTTATTTACTGGATTAGAAGGACATATACGTATATTGTCCATGCTGTACCTGCGTTCGTTTTGCAAGAGGTTATTCAGAACCTGGATGATTGTGTGTATTTTGAGGAAAGAGAAAAATCTGTTTAAAGTGTAGTTTAGATTAGAAAGACTAAAACTCCCCCGACGAACTGAACCGTAAAAAAGCCCTGGAGAAGATTTTTCTTGTCATTTGAATAGAATCATTATCCGAATTGGAATCTTGAGTCTCTGTTACTGCTTGTGAAGTGAATGTTGGTTCGTTGATGTTGAAAGCTCAGAGGTATGGGTGCAATATAGAATGGTATCGAAAGGGGAGTTTTCAAAAGAAAAAGTAAATCTGATAAAAATGTAATCATTAAACCGTTCGAAACCATCATCGTCGGATTTCCTCCAACAAATATTATTATATTAATTCAAATTTCTGCGGGTTTACCATTCCGCTGATTATTAAATCCGTACATACACGCTGGGTGCTTTTGTGTACCAACCGGATAATTCGATAATATTCTTCTGCAACGCCATTAATTCAACACCCAGCGCAACGAACCGCAGCACAGTAGGCAGTAGGCAAGAATCCCTTGACAATTTGCCAAACAAGGCAAAGCCAAGCCACTGGCCTGAACTGAACTAAACCCTTAACTCACATTGACTTCTTTAGCACGGATTCGGTTTCCACTTGAAATGGTAAATTGTTCATAGGTAATGGTTATTTAACTTGGCTTTTATTCTTCTTTCGTCCTCGTCTGTCCTTGGGAAATTCATGGGACTAGTCCAGAGTTGAAAGGTTTGTCCTCTCATTATTCACTCCTCAAGTGGTTCTCTGTCCATTCCTGAAAAAGGTCATTCAACTTGTAATTACCGGATGTGACTAATGTTAGAGGGAGTCGCGTTGGACCTTCCGATTTTGAGAGAACCCGAAAAATTGTCCAAACTCGTTCGTTGGCTCATCAAGGAAAATGTTTGGATTCCTTTGGGAGTACCTCATAATATATGAAGTTTGGATTTATTTGTGTTTCCATTCTGTTCCACCCTCCCGTTGTTCCATTGTCCTTTTCCATGCATACGCTCACAAACTCAACTCAATTCATTCTTCTTTCTAACAGAACTTTATAGTGTTTTAGCCCCCAGATTTGTTGTACTGACTCCTGAGGTAAAATGCCCTAATAAATCCATTTCCAAAGTCCCAGTCCAGACAGCAACGAAGAGCTTTTTAACCCTCGTACATTTGCATCACGGTCACCCTCTCCCTAGGAGGGGTTTGTCGAGGTTGGAAATCTTTTATTATAAATTACAGGAATTAATGTAATCATGATGGGGACATGGGTTGACTAATTGATACTTCTGCGTCACTAATATAATTTCCTCATTAAGACATAATGATCCAGTTGTCCAGCCCAGCCAAACTCGGCTTGTGCACGTACAAGGTACACATTTTGTAAATTGAGTTGGATTAATAAAGGTAATTAAATAATTGACAGATGCTGGGACTACACCACTCTACATTCAACATTGTACTACACAGCTGGGATCTGTCAGAATCATTATAATTAGAATTGGACAGGCGACCACTCCATAGAAGAAAGAACCAGTCTTAAATTAAATGGATAGGACCAGGTTCCTATTAATAAACAAATCTTCCCTACGAATTTTCCGTCATAGATATTTTATTCAACCGGAATTTTTTTTAATTTTCTACGCGGACACCTTTAGCCAAAACTTCACTATTTCTGACCTTGAATATGGTGAACCTTTATCCGGTTGTGAAAAGTAAATCTAGTCCACTGTGTCTGGGACAGAAAATGCCAAAGTTCTGTGCAAGTCTCTATGCTTACAAAGTGTATGTGGTTGACAATAAAATCCACCGACGATATTTAAACGACATTAAAGTTAGCCAGTTTAATCATAAGGATGTATATGTAATTGTCTAAAGCTGACACCATTCTAACTCATGGAATACTAGAGACGACTTCCATAAATTCAGCTTTTGGGTTTGACTCTGGGACGGATTTTGGAGCTTAGCGTACACAGACACACATGATATTTCTACAATGCAGTCTGTATGGAAATAATCCCTTTTATTCGTTTGATTTATCTGCCAATCCCATACTTGTTTACCATTTCCAGGAAATTTAGGTCAACGCAGACAATGTATAGTGGAAAAGTAGTTTAGTCGTCGCGTCGTGTCAATTCAACTCTACAGTGCACCCAAACTCTGACTTTGAGAAGACGGAAATGCAAGGTAGAAAGTAACAAGTAACCCACATGTCAAATCATTCAGTCTCGGCTTGAAGTTGAAGTAATAAGTCACTATAAATTATTTGGCTTACAAATGCATATAATTCGCCTTCACTAAAAAAAAGTTAAGTAAAACCTTCCATGGGCTACACTTAACTCACGACAAGTGGGAAAAATTAAGACAAACTAAAAAAATAATATAATAAATTATAAAGCTGATCGTCGTGTCAAAATTCCAAAGCACAAGGCTCTCGTAGAATCAACGAAAATGTTGATACAATTCGGAAAATGCTAAGATAAAAGAAAAACAATATTTCTGAAAATTAGGTTTTGGCATTAAAAACAGAATCAAAAATATAAATGCATCTAATTTTGGGTCTGAGAAAGAACAATATTACAAAAATACATCACTTGATGCATTAGCTGTTTTATTTAACCTTCGAGAAATTTTCCCTCGGAATTGTTTCACAATGTGAGACACGGTGAAAGTAAACTTTCTCCTCCTGTGATTGGCATTGTCTGTGTACCTTCCGGATTGAAATCATTGGATCCATTCCTGTCTTAACATTTAATGAAACAATTGTGTAGTGGAAAATGTAGTATATTGATTCATAACCCCGCAAGTGTTAGTTCACACGGATATGGCGGATGTACTTAAAGGTGGGCTTAAAACTGAAGGAAGCAGCTTATCCTTTGGTACAAGGTCTTGGGAAAGTACACAAAAGAAGATTTTGATGATGATCCTCCTTAGATTATATTTCCTTATTCTTCGTACTTAGATCCTGAATCCCCCACATCATCTTAAATTAAATTCACTCTAACGTCATTCAAATGCACAAAGCAGCATTTGTCCTCAAGAAGGAGAGGGTTGAAGACTCAGCAAGGAGGAAGTGAAGGATTTAAGCAAATGAAGAGGGCGGGAAAGCATGGCGTGGAAATAAACTCATCTTGGAGTCTTCAATTGAATTGAACTGGAAGATGCTGACAAGCGCTAGAACTGGATGGTTCTGGTGTCTGGCGGAAGTGCGGGTAAATAGTGACGATCATGATGATGAGGGTGCTGACAGGTCGTCATGATTCTAAGGCTTCTTCTTCTCCCTCATCATCCTCAGTCCAAATCCTCAATTTACATACCCATTGTCATCAGAAGGAAGCCAAACTCACGAAGTGTGCACAATGACGAGGGTTGTAACGAAACCTTCTGGGGTCTCCCTCTTAAAAAGAATTTAGCCCTAACATTAAAACTTTATAAGTTAAAAGTCGTCTGATAAAGCACTGGCACTCCTTGCATGCCAAAAAGGTGCGTCAAATATCCACAAACATACAAGTGGGTTTCCTTCTTTCCTGCAGTACTGTGATCAGTATAACTGCTAAATTCTCGTCTGCTAAATTCATAACATCAAACATGTCGTGCATGTCAATCTGAGAATCGAAAGCTGCTTACCCATGGTCCGATGCTGCGTTCTTAAAAGTATGTAGGTTATTCTTTTTTCTGTGAATTCTGGAAGTGATGAGTGGAGGTAAGAATTAATGCGTTGTGGCCCAATTTACTCAAAAACACAAATGTACAAAAGTCCGTCTACTAAGATGTATAGAATACTCCAATAGCTACAGGTAGCTACAGGCTAACCTGTACTTCCAGGTTCTTTTCGGACTGGTTTACAATCATGCCTAAGGTAAGCCAATCCTTTTACGCTAGCTATATTTCTCAATTAGCCCTCATTACTTATTTTCCACTCAAGTACCGCTCTAGTGGGATGCTGAGACGGGTCGTCTCTAATTTAAGCCACAATTCAAAGGTCAACACATGAATTAATGAGTACTTGAATAAATATAACGCACCTTGTAGTGTGGGGGAATGTTTGGTGCACTACTCAATTATTATTTGGGCCAAGTGTTAATATTTTTATTAGACACTATTGAAAAATCTTGACAGAGCTTCCCCGTCTTTCGCTCTGTATGGTGAAATGCTGAAGACACGGGGGAATGTCAGGAAAATTTGGGCAAAATTTTCGAAGATAGAATGGCAAAAAAAAGTACTTCATTTGTGCAAGCGAATTTTGACAGAAACTCACTCAGGAGATGCCAATGAATTAAGAAAATTGGGTCTCGGGTCTAGGCATATGATGATTCTCACTTGTTAGACAGTATTAGTAGATTTTATTTCATTTTGAAATTAAAATTCTAGATTTAAACAAAATTCGGCGTAGAAATGTACTGCGAGTACAGTACGGGGAATGCTGTATGCGGTTTGTTTGCCCGTACGCGATTGTGGTCATTGACCGGTGTCCGCTCGGTTACGGATTAAAACAAGGGAAAAATTAGAATCTGCAACCGAGAATCTGATAAATAATCAGTGACCGGAATCTACGGTTGGTTGACTGGCTGGCGTATGTTTGGTGTGGTGTGAGGGGAGAAGACACCTCGGAACAGTTTAGTTTATTTAATGTTTTGAACTACATGAAGTATTGGGAGAGTTGTAGCGTAGGACCACGGAACATGCACACTCTATCGGACCGATTTCTAAAGTCGGTGTATATAATCCTCGGAAAATCCGGTTTTGAAAATGAGTTTACGTGCTGGGAATAGGGATGGAAAGGCCTCCATTCATTCATCTTCGATAAGACAACAGACTCCGGGTTGAAGTAAAACCTAACATTTCAGTCCAACCTCTTTTTGTCCTGAACTGAAGGGCATGAATATGAAATAAGAAGACGAACACAATGCTTGAACTCCAATGCATTCTGCATGTTACATTTGCACTGGAAATGCCCGGATGGGAGGAGGAGCGGATACATTATTTATACCCCCAGGAAAATCTAACTTAATATATGCAATTCATTGAATCTTAATACTCTCCTCCTCACTCTCAAGGGACTCGGATGTTTTTTTAATTACATTCACATCTCTGATCGCACATACATATTGTATGACACGTGCTACAAATTCTTTATCTCCATTTTTCTCTTTACTACTCTGAAATTAAAAAAAAATCGGCTCTCCTAGTTTAAATTACGCAAATCCCATCAGCTTAAGTCGAGGTTTACTTCGGCCGAGTAATTATTTTTCTCTCCCCTTGAGGGCATGAAATGAAATTTGTTAGTCAATTTTTAGGATGGGATGACAAAATTAAGTGGTTCAAAAATGTATTCAAATTTTAGGACGCTTATGAGCATGACCTATTAAATTATGCAACTTCCCTTGCACAAGTTACAATCCAGAAGCCAAGTTGTAACAGATTGTTTTGACAGTGGACCCACAAACCGTATCGTACACAATGGACTCTCAATATATCGAAGAAAATTGGTTTGTTATAATGAAGTTTAAGAGTTGTGCATACCACACGAACCGGTTATAAACTTTGAATAGCTTTTCTCATGAAGTTCGATAAATGGAAAGCGGTTCTACTGCATAACCATATCGGCGAGATCTTACTACTGTTCGGTTGAAGTTTACAATAAACGGGATACAAATTCAGGGACGGTTGACTATTCCGCCAACAGTGTTTTTGGACTACGACGTGTAATTCACAACAGTACTAATAAATCCAATCCAATACATTTCAATTTCAGCGGATCTATTATATCTGTCCCTTCTTTAATGGCTGGACATGAGCGTGCAAGGACGCACATAATACGATGTAATGGGGGAAATGTTCCCAATCATTTTCATTCCACTACATATTACGAGAGCCTGGAAATTTTGTCTGTAGTATTATCCTCCTTTTCTCTTTCCCTGTAGTATGCGGAGTGAGCGACAAATACTACGAAGAGTTGGAAGAAAGCGAGTCCTCACTCAGTTTGAAATTTTTGCTTTGCTACTCGAGCAATGCATTTCAATTTTCAATTATTTTTTTTTCAATTTTCAATTTATTTCAGTGACAACCTATTACAGGTCAATTGCGTTGTTTGTATTATACATAGTTACACTAAAACCTAACTGATATTTTAACCAAATATAGAACGAACCAAATATAGAACAATATTTTAGACATTGAACACGAATTGCCTTCCACACTGTAATACTTAAAATCGATCAACAGATGCACGAATCATTTCACTACAATAACACTTGAACATTCTATATGATGACTTTTCCAAGCCAAATTCATTCCATAGCTTCACACCAATATAGGACAAACACTTCATTCCAGCATCAGACGACGGGGAGCCACATTGATGCAAATTGTTCACTGATCGAGTAAAATGATTATGCATTTCAGACGTATTCTTAAACAGACTCTTTAGTAATACTGGTGCATTACTGCTCCGCTGGATTTTATACATAATACATAAAATGGATAGATAATACATTTGCTTTGGACCAAGCCACCCTAACTCCTTGTCCATTTTCTCTGTAACAGAATCCCGACCACACGATTTCGTAACTAGTCGGGCCGCTGTCTTCAAGATCCTTTCAACAGATTTGAGGTTCTCAAATCATGCATGATTTGTTTGTAATTTTCCAGAAGTCGTAATTCGAAGAGCAATAATGTCCTCGATCGCCATCTTCACCGATTTGACTAACGTGGAGGGAATTAAATATCATTTGCATTAAAGTCACCACTCAAAGCCTCCGGTCCGTACTACTTTCTCCACCTTTCACTGGGCGACAACCCAGACATTCCACACTTTTTCTTTGAATATATATATGTGCCAGATATTTGTGTGCGTATAATATTCCCGGGGTTATCTCAAATGTTATTCAATGATTACTTCGGTCAAATTCTCTTCCGCATTTCCTTACATGTAACTCAAAGGAGAGTAGAAAGTAACTAATACCGCCCATGGGAAACACTGTACGGCTACAGAACTCACGCGAGCTTAAAGTAATCGACTTCACCAGACAACTAATACTGTAATTAGCATGCCTCCCAAACACGTAGCTCTGATACCCAAAATGAATTACAAAACCGTCTAAAGGTTATATTATATAAGGTACTACCGGGCCCGCCGGCTCTATATTTCGTAAGCAAACAGCCCGTCCCCGTCGTTCAAAATCACCATCAAAATATTTTAATTGTATATGGTTCATATGCAACCTACAAATATTAAGAAGGAGTGTTGAGTTTTTTTTACTTTTTTGGCAGCCAATTTCTGGAGAAGTAAAAACCACAGAGTGATGGTG
>JAQFYE010000020.1:0-82388 GCA_034694305.1 Protaphorura glebata
TACTGCACTATCTATGCCGTAGTGCCCATCGATTGACAACACAACTCTGTGGCTAAAAATATAATCTACACGGTGGTTCATAACTTTTTGGTCGACCTTTCAGGGCTCAAACATGGTAGCCAGGCAACCTTTCAGTCAAGAATTTCACATTTGAAAGCAGTTTGGCCAAAGTCTCACTTTTTCGGTTTCTGAAATTCATCAGGACCACTGTGCGCACCAGATAATTGATCCATCGTCACCGTTGTGAGAATGTCTTTATAGTATCGGGCCACACTCCAAAGATATCTGATTTTTTTGCGGTTTTGATAAATTAATATTTTGCACTCTTCCTTTTAATGAGGCGTTCATTTTCTGATCACTAACCTCACAGATATAATTGCGGCTTTTACGCAAATAATATTTTGGCCCAATCTTTTTAATGACATGTTTTTTTTTAATTTCCTGGAGTTAAATTAGCACAGTAAGGTTCTCTGCTCCAGAATTTGACCAATTAATCCAAATTTTACTTACTTAAATTGTATTGAAATAAACATTTTAGAAATTAAATTCATACTTTGTAAGGTAGCAGAGCAGGAACGAGGCGGGTCTGGGACAGTAAACATATAAAATGATGAAATATTTCCAAAAATTTTGAGGAAATAAAAATTCTGATATTTTTGAAATGTGTTCGGTTTCGACACCGGGTCGAGTTTGGACCAAATCGTTTTGGAAATCCGTTACAAAAATAGAATTCCTAAAAGATTTTGAAATAATTGAAGCTATGGGGCAATCAACTTTCGGCTTGTCTAGATGCCGAAATACACCAGGACAAAAAGGTGAACCAGATTATTGATCTTCGGACTCTATGTAATGTTTAGAGAGTGACCAATAAGTTATGAACCACCCTGTATTACTTGTAAATGAATTGCAGGATTTTGAACACACGTCTAGTCATATCTCAGGTTAATATCTCTGCGGTTTGGGACAATGCAGATTCGGTTCCTTCATTTTAAGGAGTCGTTTGCCAATTTCTGGATCATATTTGCCGGTATTATTGGTTTCAGTTTGGTTCGTTTAATCAATCAATCATCAATGGAATTGCTCATGACGCCATTACATCCACAACGAGTTATGGACCACCCTGTAAGTATTACTCGCCAAGGAACTTAATTATTTTGACCACAGGGTGTCTAATATGTATTGTCCCCCCTCCACAGCGGCAACCACAATAGGCACAGACACACCCAATACATCGTTGGAAAGATCAGGTCAAGTGGGATCTCTGACATATCATTTGAGCGCCGTAGCGCATTTCGTTCGCGCGGTGAAAAAAAAGTAATAGGGTTTTCGCCGTTCTTTCACGGTCTTCCGTCCGAATATCCGTGAAAACTTAGAAAATTCTAAAAAACCAACTTCGCCACTGTGTTCCCAAGTGTTTCTGAAAATTTTTAGCCATGTTTCGACAATTTCTGATCAAGTCAAAAAGCGGCTGAAAAACGACAAAAACCCGATATATTTTCTTTCACCGGAGCGCGCGGTAAAAGTAAACGCGAAGCGGTACTGCGCTCAAATGTTATGTCAGGGATTCCGCTTGAGCTGATCATTCCAACGATGTATTGGGTGTGTCTGTTCCTGTTGTGGTCACTGTAGTAGAGGGGGGCAATGCATATTAGACACCCTGTACAAGTGTAGTTAAACGGTAGACTTGTTAGAAAAAATTTTGTGACCATAAAAATATAAGAAATGTGGATCCTCGTTAGAGTACTGGAAAATTCCATTGCTCGCAAGATATTGGAGTTCCTCATAATTCGACAGTTTATTCTGGCAGTCGAGACCACCGTGTGGTACGAGAGCACCAACCCGCCTGTGGATGCGTTTTCTGCTTGTATTAGAATAAATGCTAGGAGAAGAGTAATTTGGTTTGAGTGAATTTGTCCATGTTAGGAAAGACCGCACGGTATCATTTGATTTGGGCCATAGAGGCTTAAATGATAAAGGAAGAGAGGTCCATCCAAGGGATAAATGTAAATCTTCTGTGTTCTTCGACCGATGGACATAACTCTGGTGGAGACAGACACATAGATCCCTTGTTTGTCTTTCGACTTAACTTGTGGATGGACTCTGCTTCTGCTTCCTCAGATGGATTAGACCTTTAAAAAGTTGTCCTAGTCTAGTAGTGGATGCTACGACGAATGGACATTGGACATTTTACATTGGACACAAGGAAAATCCAAGCGGAGAAAGTAAAACTAGCCTCTCACTTTTGCAGAGAAAATGGAGCAACCTTTCACTTATCAGGAGACGGTGCAGAGATCAGAGAGAAAGTGCAGAAGCTACCAGAGAAAGCGGAGAAAGTGCAGGCGAGAGTAAAGAAAATACAAGAGAAAGTTTATAAAGTACCGGAGAAAGTAGAGAAAACACCAGAGAATGTGGAGAAAGTACCAGAGAAAGTGGAGAAGATACCACAGCAAGCGAAGAAAGTACAAGAGAAATTGGAGAAAATACCGGAGAAAGTGGAGAAAGTACCGGAGAAAGTGTCAGAAAAAGTGGAGAAAGTACCGGCGAAAGTGAAAAAAGTGCCAGGGAAAGTGGAAAAAGTACCAGAGAAAGTGGAGAAAGCCTTCCACAATAATTTCTACAGCGCTAGTATGTCTAGGTAAACGTATTGTCAGTTAATCCTTCAAATAAGGTCACCATAGAGCATTCCCTTATCAATTCTCTACGTCAGGTGGTCAGTTCTCTAAATATTTCTGGAAATTTTGAACAAAGAAAGAACTAGCGTACACATTGGTCGGTGGAAGATTGAGACAAAGCTTAGTCGTAGTGACAAAATAAGTAGTTGAGCATGTTTTCTACTTTCGTCTCCGGTGTCCAGTGTCCAGTCGTACTTCCAAGTAGTTTGAAGAAACTTGAAACTCTTAGGATCGGATCAGAGTGCCTACAACTAACGACTACTTGGACGGACGACATTTTTCTCGGAAAACTCTCAATCTCTTTAGTCGAAAACAAGACAAAAGCAACAAAGAATAGCCTGGTGTTGTGTAAATACTACTCGGACAGTAAATCCTTGGACAAAAAATTTAATTCGTAAAGGATCAGTGAAAAAAGAAAAGAAAAGGGAAAGGTTTGCTTTTCCATTCTACGCTTTATTTTCTCACAAGGGAAGGTTTCCTGGTATAAATTTTCACAACGGAAGTTTTGTCTGGTGGCACTTAAAATTCTGCACTAATTTTTGATGTGTTTGGAATCGACGGATACTTAAATTTAATTTTCTCTTCGTCTACTTTGCAAATTAATTGAAAACAAATTACGATGCTTAAAACTTAAAACTGTAAAGAACTTTTTCCTCGAACGACTTTTCAGTGTTTCTATTTAGCCATAAAGTGTGTTTGTTGTGCGTTAATGAATGAGGATCGTCTTGAGAAACCACTAAAACTTTGTTCATATTCATTCTAGAACGCCGCACAACCCGTGACGCGGAAATTACCTCAGCACACTATAAATCGTTCCTTGAAATCGATTTTTAATGTGTGTTTTAAATTAATGGATAACACCAAGATACACTTAGCCTTAATTTCCTACTTTCTCTTCCCTAGGACGATGGTGTCTCGTGGTTTTCTCTATTTAATTCCAAAGGGTGGAAGACGAAACAACCCGGGTATGGAACAACGCACACACCGCACCGCACCGCGCGCTACAAATGACATAATTTCTTACTTTGTGGACTACCCGGATGAAAATACTCGCGTAACAATATATCTAATCAAAAACCAACCATGCCACAAAATACATCTAATTTTCAAAGTAATTATCAAATACTTTACTGCAGAAAGAGTTTTATTTAGAAAAGAGTACAAAAAAAGTCTCTTTCATTTAGACACACCCCTTATTTAAAATATAAATTTAATCCATTAAAACTCATAATCGAATGTATATCTTCAATTCTTCTCTCGAAATCCGACCTTGGAATGGCAATTCTTACTTCAGCGCCGCTGCAGGCATCGGATTTCTAAACGGAAAATTTAGAATACAATTATACTAGTAATTCTATAGAAGGATTTCATTGTAATTATGATCTCATTCAAAGTTTCCCAGACTGGTGTGCTCAAATCATTTCAAGATTAAGATAAAATTTTATTGCTTTTCGTAGAAATGTAATTAATGAAGTGGAGGCTGAGCCTGTGTAGCTCTCTTATCGTTTTTCCGCCTTAATTACCCAATGAGACAATAAAATATTCCTTGTGGAGTGCCAAGCTCGCTGCATGGGAGGGAACGTCCTTCGTACGTGTAATCTTAGGACGAAAGTAAAACCTTTTGAGATAATGGGAATACAATGAGATTCATTGTCTTTTCTTCTTCCAGTAATCCAAGGAAAAGGAAAAAGAAAATGATCTTCCATTTTTCTTTTTTCTCTCTTTTGTCGTAAAGTGCAATTTGGGTTAAGTAAAAGTAAAAGAAGATAAAAGAATCGGATTCCGGGAAGGGCAATCAAGGAAAGGAAAAGGAAAGAGATGTCAGGTAAGTCGTGGACAAATTAATATGACCGTCGTGTGGCGCGCAGCGCGCCCTTGACACGTGGCACTCTATCTAAGATTAGTTCTACTCATTCTAAGAAATCGGTTCGTTCGACAAAGATCAACCACATTTCGTCTATTTCCTGGAATCACTGTTGTACTCCGTCACATTTTAAGATATATTCATGACGTCACTGAACCGGATGTCAAAATTTATTATTTATTATTATCAATTTAAAATAAACTCGATTTTTTCTAAACGATTTCGACCGTATGAGCTTACCTAGTTAGAAAATTTTGTCAAGTTATCTTGAATAAAATTTAATATTTTATTTTTGTCCCCGTGGGGCAAATTGACACATACATTCTCCCAGGTATATATAGTGGCGACAATGACCGAGTGAGTGCCTTGCCGGGTAAACCGGTGTATTTTATGGATTGCATTGCATTCGGGGGAAACGGGAGCGGGAGCGGCAGTCAATTGTATTGTAGATATAGACAAAAGTGCAGCCGCTACGACGCACGCGCACACGCTACGACGTGCGACCGCCACCGACCCAGCCATCCCAGAAAAGAGAAAACCCAAAAAACTTGGCGTCGTCGTCGTTTGGGATTGGGATGAGAGAGAATCGATTTTCTCGGGTAGAGAAAGGGGAGCGGAGAACTGTGTAGGGTCGTTAGTTACAGTTTTGGAAAGTCCGAACACTCTTCTCTCTCCCAGTCCTAGGGACACTCCCGCTCTAGCATAACCTACTACAAACACATGTCGTCTACAAGTACGGGCGATCACATTCCAGTCCTTCCCGGCCCCAAAAAATCACTCCGGTTTCCGAAATTCATCAATTTTTGAATATAGTTTTCTACAATTCCATGAAAAAAAAATAGGCAAAAATGTAACAATTTTAATATTTCGTTATTTTACTCATTTTCCCCCTTTCATTTAAGATTTTTGCAATTGGGTTGTCAAAATCATTGTCAGAAGATTAGAATTTGTGACAGTTCTATAAAAATTTAACACTTCATTTCCAAAATGAGACCCAGATCAGATAGTTTCAATGATTTTTTGAATCACCCTCTGTACACAAATGCATTTTTTAAAAGATTTTAACAATTTCTTAATTATTTTTTTTCACGATTCTCAATACAATTGACAAAATTTCACCAAAATCAGGTATTCTTTATCATTTGTCAAGTCACGTACAAGTACACATAACACTATAAATTTTTATATCGCCCCAATATGTCCAATAACATGTCACATGATTTTAGAAAATATAAAATAAAAATACTAAAAGTGAATAAAATAGACAACAAGTAAAAGAAAACCGGGAATTTAGTACAGTTCCTCATATAAACGGCAGCGACGATGCAGGACGCCGACGTCTCAACTTGCCCCACCCGAGTGCGTACTGTACAACCCGTCCCGTGCCTGTACTCAACATACTCCCTCCCTACTTTTAAAAGGTAAGGAAGTCTATAAATAGATATACAAAAATTCTAATTAAGTTAAGGGTGTGAAAGAATTTTGATTTAAGTTGATTTCCATGTATAAAAAAAGTTTTTGGTGGTTCCATTAGTTTTAATTTGGTGGTTAACGAGGGCCAGACTCACGTCTCATGCTCATGTGTGTACGTATGGAAAGAAAAAAGGTGTGTAGAAAAATAATAACGGCGGGATTTCATGTCAGCACACTATTATAGCTACAGCTACGGCACCCACATCAGAATCCCCAGCGTTATTCCAGCGAATACGTAAAACGAACAACTTATCGTCAAAGGACTCATTTCGTAAGGAATAACAAATGAATTTCGACCTAGAATTTATGGACTTTGATGTCTAGACAAGGAAATAGATACAAATTTTTAGCTAATCCGTTATCGAATTAGTTAAGTTCGTACTATATAGCCAAAAAAAGGTTAAAGAGTCTAAGAAAAACCGAAAAAACTAGGAGAAAACCGGAAATTGATATCACGTACAAAATTATATCGACAATTCGGCTAGTTAGCCGATATCCAAGGAAATTTGATAGTCGTCGATTTCTAAAAGGCTCCAAATTCTCGACTTTTTCAACCTACTTCGAGTTGACATCTTTTGGCGGTATTTTGTTGGCACGTTTGTCTCCATAGAAATGCGGAATCATTGAATTATCAGTGAGTGTCGGTAATTCCGACTGAGTTGTGATGTAGATGTAAATGTCATGGGGTTAACCTTGAGTCTGACTCTGAGCGAGTTGAGTCTAGTCTGGGATTAATAATCTAACCTTCCTTTTCTTGTTATTCCCCCCTTCCTCACTCTTATTTCACAGATCAATAATTACTGACTACATCTAAAACTACAACCACGACCACCGACCCGACTTGTTACCACTCGGTCGGTCTTACACCAATGTCTCTGTAGTTTTAAATTTGGGGGGTTCTATTTTTAATTCATTATGACATTTGCACTTCCGATTTACTCCCTCCGTTCCGTTGCGTGGTCTGCGTGACCCATGTACGTATTCCTTTCATAAGTCACTTACGATTAAATAGATGATTGCCAAAATGCGGAGCATACAAGAAAAACATACACTTTTATTTGACTTGTACCACAATTCAATTAAATGCAAGAGAAATTACAAAATTTTGAACAGGATGCAAAATATTCCAATGTTTAACGAAGACTTTTCGAATTTTGATAATCGTCGTTATTGAACTGCAATCCCCGACTCCGATAATATTCGTTATTCCTCATTCCAAAACTTCTCCAAGAATTTATCGAAAGGTATTCGGACGTAATACTTGATGTTAACCCGCATGGGTGGTTTGGTAGACCAGTGGTGAAGTATGTGATTTTGTCAGTACCCTCGACCTAGGTTCGACTCCTGGTCGTCCCTGTGGATGGTTTATCTTGATTGCACAATCTTCTAGGGCTGTAATATAATAAAAAATCTTTAAATATTTGTAATTTTATGACCTTACCAGATATAGACTGCAGACATTAGGGAAATATATGCTTTGGAATAGGAGGACCTCACATATTACGTCTTAGAAATAAAGTGAAGAAAATCCTTTATCCAGCCCTCCTTGCAATCCATATGGCTGATCTAGTTAGAAAAGGAGGGCTATGACTACGGAGTACTAATATTCTAGTGGATATTGTAGACTTAAGAAATGAATATGGAAGATGTGGAAGGAAGTTTGCTAATGAGAAAGAAGTCTTAGCCCCCACAGACTCCTTAGACATTTCCAAAGGAGAAAATCTCATCTGAACCGTCTGCTCCTCTCCTCTTGGTCTAACAACTTCTAGAATTTACCCATTAGGAGAATATTCTCGGGAGGCATAAGGAGTAGGAGCAGTAGGAGTGTGAGTAATATGATTGGACTGGGAAACTCAGACTCAGTCTCAGTAGTTAAGCTCCCATATGCATATGATCTAACATATAGTGTCCCTAGTAGTAGTATAAGCATAACTAGTTGAACTTATCCATGCATGCATATCTAATATGTACATTGTTGGATTTTCTCGCTTCGCTTCACTGTAAGTCCGTATTCCTAGTCCAAGTCCTATGCACTCTGCGCTTTATCGATCTCATCCAGTCTTCTCTACAATCTACAATGGGTTCCAATGTAATAACTACCCGATGTACGATCCCCGGGTTTCACTCGCTTCTACTTCTACTTCTGGTAGGGGAGAATTTCACAAGGAGACCTTTTTAAGTGTTAAATTTGTGTGTATCAATTGTCCTGGTCAAAAATACCAAAAATGTTCAGAATAACCGAACCACACTTGTCATATTAATTTGGCCTGTCTCTTAATCCTCATTAGGTAAAGAAATGTGACAAGTGTAGACCAATTATTGTCGGCTCGTACCAAAAAGTGCAGGGTTTTGTCAGCAAACACAATTGCCTACCGAAATTTGGTCATATTTCGGTTCAGGACACCTGATATAACTTATGGGGTCAATTTTGACATGTGGAATGGTTACCTCGTGAGATTGTAATGCATGTTTCGTCCATTGACTCCCGTCTGGCCCAGAATTGAATGAATTAGTGTGTGGACAGAATAAATATACTTGTTTACGATACGAATTGGAGAGAAGCGGGCAATATCGGCACACTGAGTCGAGTCCAGACAGAAAATAATACCCGGGTAGTATATTATTACGAAGAGACCGTTAGCTCGGGTTTTACGTACTGTCCACTCGTTTACAAAGGTTCGGAATGTAAAAGAGAATTGCATAATATTTTTCAGTTCTGTCAATTAAACAAGAAATACCTTGAAAAACCAAAATTTTGAAAAAATCTGACTTGATTTTTATTTTAGAAATTTATGGATAGACTTAAGTTGAAGTATTTGACTATACTTTATGGTAACTAAGCTAAGTAGGTGAATTTTGAAAAGAGCTGGGATTGCTTTTAAGTAAGTAAGCACTTGAGTGACAGTCCAGTCCAGGAGTGCGAAACTGGTGAGTACTTGTACTTGTGCAGTACTTGTGCTGAAGTCAGTCCTCCAGCACAAGAGTTGGAGTTGACAGGACATGCATTAAAACTGGAGAGGTTTTCCAGACTCCGACTGACTCTTCATCATTTCCAGTAGCAATTATAATGTCAAATGCAGGATTTTCTAAAGTGTGGTAATTAGTCCGAAACTAACACTCACGGCATATGCTTCCTTCTAATGTTTACGTCGCGCGTCCTTAAGCATTTTCTGTTAAAACCCTTCAAAATCATACGACATGAGTTTGAGCTGAGTTTAGCCAACAACTTGGATTAAATTGAAAAGGGCCAAAAGAGGGAGGTCTGCGTAGTCATATTTTGGACTCATCCTCAATTGTTCCATTCGAATAGATTTATTGAACAACCCTCGTTCTCTTCCAGAAGCACTTTGCGGGATCCCATTGTGATTGTGATCATATGACCCGAACCCAACTTGGATAAAAATGTCATTGCAGAATGCATCCGCCTATAAAAAAAATAAGGATTTTACATGGTAGGGTAGAATATCGGCATACGGCAACGGCACTGTACTCGTACTTGTACGGATTCATCAATTCATTCTAAAAAAAAATCTATACGCGTGCACATTGCACTCTACACCCTGTGGATTTTTATTAAAGACTAGACGGAACCGACCCGGTTCGAAATATTAGAGAAAAAATTACATTTTTATTTTAAATCAAGGGAGGGAGTATGTTATGTACCATCTGCAAATAATGGTTCCGGTAGCTCTGATTTTTTCTTTGGCTTGTCGTCAAGGTAGGTAGTCAATTTTTACCATGTCCAAAGTCTCTGGAACGGAAATTTAAAAAAAATGCATCTCATTTCCTACTTTTAGCGCTTTCCGCAAGGTAGCGCCAGAAAGCAAGACATTTTATTTGAAAATTAACACAATTTGAACAGCAGCGGTCCAAAAACGTCAAAATACAGACAGTTGACTTTAAAAATGAACAAAGGGGCGTGGCTACTTTAACATTACGGGCATAGCCTTTAAAATCCTCAACTGAGTTTCCGCTCAAAATCGTAAGCCGAGAGGCGGCGTGGTAAGGTTCATTTGTGGGCGGAGTAGAATAGGTAACACTTTAGTATAGAAAATGAAGAAGAACACGCATTTCTATGTATGGAAGTATTGTTTGCATGCATAAATACCTTTGCATGTCCAGTCTCATCAGATATGTACCTGTCACGATGAGTCAATGACAGACTGAAGGTGACAATCAAATAAATGTGTTAAGTGTACCTTTCTGTCTCTTCTGGACTTGTAGTGCGTGGAAAAAATACTTCAAAGTGACATGAATTACATTTTCACACTTGAGTACGACCAGAAAGGATTGAATTAGTCTTCTCTTCAAATTTTAATTTGAGTCGCGCTATTCACGCATATGTATGTGTCTACTGCATGTTCTTCCTTTAACATGCAGATATGTACAGGTTTTCCCATAAATAGCTCCTAAGTTAAGATTTGATCAGATTTTAATAGAAAGTGACTTTCTTTTTGGATACCCCATCCTTGTATACCAAACTCATACACTGGGGCAGGAGTTTAATTACACTTTTGATTAAAAATTATGGTCATTTTTGATACGCACATCTTCAAATGTTTGCTAAAAAAGTGAAACAGAGACAAAGTTTGATAATTGGTGTGCCAAAATTTGATATTGACGTTTTTAACATATGTCTTATGAAGGGTTGCCCCAAAAATAGTGCAAATTTTTTTGAAACGGATGGAAAAACCGATTTTATATCGAAAAAAAATAGTTCTTAGTCCCCACTGCACTAATTTCAAATGAAACACTTGAGAGAAAAATGTTTCTTAAAATCACGAGAGTGCATTTGTCTACTGGGTATAGGAAAAGTAATCAAAATAACAAATCGACTAATCTCAGGACTCTTAATTAAGGCAGTTCTCTTTATTGCCAAAAACTGAGTCCAATTCCCATTTTGCTCCCCCCACACAAAATTAGTTTTTTCCATCAGGGGAGGGCGATTAGAGTCTCAGAGTGCCCCGCCATAATAATTAAATCCTTGGCTTCTCCCACTTGTGTGCTGCTCCACGTAGCCGTAGCCACGAACCGTGTCCGTCCGTTCCGTTCCGTAATGATAATTACCCGGGTATCTGGAAATGACTAATCACACGGGCCTTGCCTTCAAAAAACATAACCCGAACTTTATTAAACTTTATTTTTAATATTTTTTTTCAACACGTACACGTGTCTGACCTTTCACGCAACTACGCACCTTACGCACAAATGATGTAATTAAGTGATAAGTTTTTTTTTGTAGAGCTCTAAAAAAAATTGTATTGTTCTATAAGGTAGGTCCATACGTTCATAAATCATAATTGAGAGTTTTATATTACTATGCAAGCAAGGGTAGCCTGGGAATCAAGCACCTTTACTTTTTGCTAACCTAGATATAATGTTATTTCGATGGGAAGTGCGTTGCGTTGCTAAGAGGTTCAGAAACATAACATAAAAAGAGACGTGGACATGTATAGATTTGTACAACTCATAAAAACAGCTGTAAGTTCTGTATAATCTATGATTATGACTATGACGGCTTGGCACTGCCACAACGTATAGACGCACACAGAAATGAGGAAAAAAATAATAAAGAAAAGAACTTGGGGCTAAGATCGATGGAAAACTATTGGTGATCAATGAGAAACTCAATCAACTCATTCTAGGGTCACTAGTCACTATTTTACGGTCAACCACAAGTGAGAAAAAAAACCCTTAAGAGTTCATGTCCATCTATTCTCAAGCACTAATGGCTTTTTTGTACAAACAAACCAATCCTTTGTATTTTTTTCGGCTTGAACTATTGTCCGGTTTGGATAATTTTATTGAATTCACTCCTCTGGTACCCGGTACAGAGTACAAAAGTGTTAAAGGTAATTTATTTTGTTTACAGGTAGGTTGTATCGAACCCAGGTCATACATTTTATTACGCGCGATGCGTTAGCTATTATGCTATTGAAGATTCTTGTTTAGAATACATTTAAAATCTGGAATTCGATCATAAAAGTGTGTAGTGTACAATTTCTGGGTATAAATTACAAATGGTAGGAGTAGGTTTCGAACCTGTGCCTTCGTAATTTTGGAATTCGTATTTAGGAAGGATTGGTGCCGAAGTTGCAAAGATAGCGAACAGAATTTGCATTTTTGGGGGCGATTGGTATCTAAATTGCATTTAAAACCATGAACGGACAAAATTAGGGTTTCTGGGGACGATTGGTGTCTAAATTGCATTTAAAACCATGATAGTCAACAAAATTAGGGTTTCTGGGGGCGATTGGTGCCTACATTACATTTAGGATTGTGATAGCCAATAAAATTAGTATTTTTGGGGGCAATTGGTGTCAAAATTGCAATTAGAATCATGATAGCTAACAGAATTACAATTTTTGTGGAAGATTAGTGTCTAAATTGCAATTAAAATCTTGAAAACTGACTGGATTACCGTTTTTGGGAGAAATTTGTGCCTAAATTGTAATTATGACCATAATAGCCAACAGAATTAGCGTTTATGGCGGCGATCGGTGTCGAAATTGCAATTGAAACCGTGTGATAGCTGACAGAATTAACATTTTTTGGGGGCAATTGGTGTCAAAACTGCAAAATGGTTTCTAATGAGTAATATTTGTATTTCGGAGGGCGATTGGTATCAGAATTGCAATCAAATTAATTTACAAGCTAAGGAAATGCCAATGTGCATAAACAATAACAAATTGCTTTGAATGGTGACATCAATCGGTAGCCAATAAATTTCTGAATGAAATGAAGGGTGTTTCACCTTAATTACTAGTCAAATAAGGTGAAGCCTTGCATGAAAAGTAAACTTGCTTCCACACCCACATCCTTCGATTTCGGTTTGACAAATCCTTTCCGACTCATTGAATTGAATTTTATGAAATGTAGAGGTTCGACCGAAAGTAAACTTTGTCCTGTTTTGTGTGTGCACCCAAATCCAGAGCAGAGGCGAACACGCACAGACTACAGAGTAGACACAACACAGGTACACCCACCCACCTACGTATGCATGGACCGACAAATAGATAAACTCTTAATACAGGTTGATGAAGGGATAGAATTACTTACTCCATTTTTCTCGACTCACTGAGTACTACCTGAATATACAAGTTGTAGGTTTACTATTGATTTATTGGCTAAACATTCATCCACTCATCCACTGCCACGGAACTCCGTCCTAGTCCGTGGAAAAGTAAAATAAATAGTTTACTCATTGTTTCTTGACATGTCCGAGGTCTAATGTCGAGGGGGGTGTCAGAATTACGATTAAAATCATGATAGCTGACGATGTCTGCATTTTGACATCAATCGCCCCCCCAAAATACATATATTATTTGTGTCCTGGGGTCGATTGATACCAAAATTGCAATTACTCCTAATTAGTATTCGTGTTTGAGGGGGCGATTGGTGTCAAAATTGCAATAATTAAAATACGCTTGATTAGTATATGTATTTGAGGGGGGATTGGTGTCAAAATTGCAATAATTAAAGTACACTTGATTAGTACTTGTATTTGAGGGGCGATTGGTGTCAAAATTGCAATAATTATAACACTCTTGATTAGTATTTGTATTTGAGGGAGCGACTGTTGTCAAAATTGCAAGTGTTAAAATCTTCTTGATTAGTATTTGTATTTGTGAGGAGATTGGCGTCAAGACTGGTATCGAAACTGCAATTAAAATACTGATATTTTATATTTGAGATTTCGATTCCTTGGCTGAGAATTTGCATTTACAATAGTGACCCGCAGTATTTTTTTTTTCAAATGTGGCTGGATGTGTCGATTGATGCCAAAATTGCAATTAAAATAGTAGTGATTAGTGTTTGGACTTGAGGGGAAGATTTCACTGTTGCCAAAATGGCAGTTAAAATGCAGATGAGTGTATCTGTATCCAGGAAAGGTGAAGATTGGTGTCACATTTCAATTAGAATACAAATAATGAGTAACATTTCCATTTCCCAATTATAATAGCGATAATTGTATTTATATTTGAGGAGTTTGGGGCCAACACTGCAATTAATATAATAATAATGTGTAATACTTCCATTTTGAGGTACAATTTGTGTCAAAATACGCAATTAAAATGTGACAAATAATGATATTTGCCCATTCTGTCTCGCTGTGCTGGGGTTCGATTCCTCGGACTTGCACTCGCGGTGGTTGCTTTAAAGAAGTTTTTTCCACTGGTTTTTCCTACTACTAGATGGTACCTACGTCGTACGTCTCTAGGCCAAATGGGAAGCAACCCAAAAATACGCGACGTTTGATTCGGCCTCAGCGGCTATGTCTATTAATGAGGTGTATTTTTTTTATTTTTAATAATGATATTTGTATATTGAGTAGGGAATGAAGTAATATTCTAAAATATACGTGGTACTCAGATTATACCATTTTTTTTTGAGTGGGGGGCATAAGTGTCAAAATCGTGGAATAATTACATTTGTATGATAGTACTTACACCATCAATTCAAAACAATTGCTAAGAGATGTGAAGTCTATTTTGAAAACTGTTTAAAATACTAATCAGTTTTTTTTTGCTGATTTAATAGGTCAATGGAGTCCCAGGGCAAGGGTACTTGAATTGAAGGCTGCTGTTCTGTGACTTACGGTAAGTAAATTTGCATATTTTCGGGAGTAAAGAGGTTGATCGGTGTCAAAACTTCAGAATTATTATTAGTTCTTATTTATCGAGGGAGATAGCGGTGTCAAAACATGATAATTATCATTGGTATAATTTTATTGAGGGGAGATCGGTGTCAGAAAATTGTAATTAACACCACTCTTATATTATCGAGGGGGGATCGGTGTCAAAACATAACCAGCAGTTTTGAATTATTGAAGGAGAGATCCGTGTCTAAGCATTACTAACACTAGACTTTAATTATCGAAAGAGAGATCAGGATCAGAACACTATATATATCGAGGGGAGATCGGTGTCATAACCAAAGGAATTACACAATCATCCCGAATTTGGGGGAGATACGTGTCAAACCAGTTTTCTTAAATTCTATTCAATTCTTTCGGAGTTTCGGACGGTTTAAGAAATTTTTGTGTAGTTGGGTGAATTTTGTGTTGACAGAACCCTCCCTGGCTGAATTTCTAGGTAGTGCCTGAAAGAATACTCCCTATTACTATTTTATGTTCCAACGCCAACATGACATGAGTTTGTATGTGTGTTTGAGGAACGAACGAGTACGTTAAACCACTTATACACTTAATTTTAGGGATAGCTGGTTGACCGATTCAGGTTTCAGACTATTATTAAGGTTTCTTCACCCCATCACTCCACAATATTTACGGATTCAGGAAACAAAAGGTGAAAATACGCCCGTGGAAACTCCACAGGCGGTTCCTGTCTATATTTACTATCTCTACTATCTGCACATCGAACCTGTACGCATGTTATTATTCCATGCAATGTACGAGACTATCTCTTTGTACGTTCTATTATATTATTTCTGAATAGGAGAGAGAAAACAAAAGAAATGTCTCCTTGATTACTATCTACGAAATGTAAGAAATCCGGATGTCAAGTTTGACATTTCCACGCCTACTTGAGTCCACCTTTGACATTTGTATTTGTCAAAAACATCATAATAGGTTCCTTACACTACTCCCTAACGGTGGGGAGAATTGGATCAATAATTATCCGGAAACAACACAACAAATTGGATGGAGGCGCACAGAATGGTCGAAAATATTAATATGCGAAAGCACCTAATTTGAATGACATTTCTTTCCAAAATTTATGGAGGCGGTGGGAATCGAACTCATGCCTTCTTTTACTTTCGCGCCATAAGAAAATGGCTAAATTGTTCATCTATCCAATTAAAATTAAAATATTTCAAGCAATTTTGAATTTCAGACGATACTATCGTAATTATGCATAGGAAATAGATAGATGATTATATGGGCTATTTTCGAATTCTAGTTCCGATTTCCAAAGCGTTCAAATTCTGACAAATTTCGAAATTCTAGACTCGAATCTAACATTTCCGTGACTCTTATTGATAATTTGAGGGGGAATTACACAGAATAGGCATCTTGGTCCAAAAAACCAAAGAAAGTACCTACTTTTGAAAATCTACGATAAATATGAAAAAAATACTACCAATCTAGTCGAAAACAACAACTTTCCAAAAATACATAATAAAACGGCAAAGTGGAACTTAAGAAAGCAATTTTTGTCTTGCTTTTGATTGTTTCCGCAGCCCAGCGTTCAATAGATTTTTTGATAGTCTACTGTATGCAATTCACACCCTGGCGCGGCGCGGCGTTGTATCGAATATCCAATCCACCCACGCACACGCTTTTCTCGAGATTGTTATTTACAATGGGAATGAAGACACAGCGCGGCGGTGGGGTGGGAAAGATTTATCGGTAGAGTTGTTTCAAGCAATAATAAAATTCAATCGATGGGATTCTGAACACAGTACAATACAATCCAATACCAACTTCTACAAAAAATAACGTGCTCCAACTTTTCGAGTCAGAATTGCTTTCAAAAACTTATGGGCACATTGGATTTCCCTTCCATCGTCCCTAAATTGCACTCAATTCGACTGACATTATTGTACAGGGTGGTGTGTAAATGATGGACCTGACCTAACCCCCACCAAGTAGACCATCGGGTGACGAAAGTTATGACTATGAACCGTCCTGAAGTTAGGTTTAGATTCAGAATTGATTACACACCAGGTAAAATTAGAATCGAAAATAAATGATACAAAGTTAGGAACCACCCTTAAGTTAGGTTTACCTCCAGAATTCTTTACACGCCTTAGAATAGGTTAGATTCCGAAATTAGTGTAAAAAAAACTATGAACCACCCTTAAGTTAGGTTTGACAAGTAGGTCTATAAAGTTCTATTAGGTTAGGTTGGGTTTCAAAATATGTGTGAAAAAGTTGTGAACCACCCTGTATAGTTTTCCTCGTGCTTTCTCTTGAACATTAGGTTACATTGGCAGGATTCCTGTTAAAGATTGATGTGAGAAAGTTATGAAATACCCTGTACAGTTTTGTCATATGATTTCTCTTGGACATTTGGTTAAGTTGGATTCTATTTAAAAATTGATGGTGGAAAGTTAGGAACCACCCCGTACAATTTTGAACGCACTCACTCACGTCAATGAGCTTTTCACTCTCACTCTCTCTTTCTTTCTCTTGGACTTTTTCTTTCCTGAGGAAAGAAAGTTGAGTCGTGATTTCCATTTAGAATTGAATTTGGTATTTTTTGGAGTAGAAGTATGAGACTCCCCTATACTTTTCCTTTCGGCTACAGGGTGTGAATGGAATCGATTGGATGGGATAAGAAAGACGCTCTGATTTTTTCTCTTTTGTAATACAATGGGATGAAATGACATGGTCTTATTCCATTATATGGAACCGAAGGGGAGAAGAGAAAGTGAGTGACTATGGCAACCGTTTCCCTTCCAGCACATCTTCTCCCGAGAGATACGCTTCCCCATTTTCTGGCTCCTTTCCACTTTCTTCAATTCACATCCACAAATGCTCCATTCATGTCATAATCCACAATTCAATAATCCAGGGTGGTGCCTTATCACTCAATATAACATAACTAGAGTCATTACCCCTAAATATTGGTCCCGGGTTCAATTCCTGGTGTTGGTTTACTTTTATTTAGTCTTATCACTCAATATAACATAAATATGACGTAGACTAGAGTCATTAGTGCTAAATATGGGTCCCGGGTTTAATTCCTGGTGTCAGTATGCCCTTTTTTGACAGTAAATATTAACTGTTATCAATATTCGGACCAAATCCATGTAATACCCTTCGGATTATATGATTTGATGCTTTGTAGCTTTCAATTCATGGAATTTGTTTAACGTCAATTCCAATTAAATTTCTGTGACACAAAACAAACTGGACAAAAGCAAAGCTACTAATTAATTGAAATTCGAATCTCTGTGTTCTGTGTTTCCTACTATTAGTAGGAATTAAGGACTGTGACTTCAAAGTCCTTGGACTTGTATTTCATTCCAATCATCCTTTAGATATCTAAATCCGATTTTCTACTCTCAAATTTCTCTCATTCTCTGGTCCTTTTGTACTTGTACTTTGGATTTCTCTCTGGTATTATTGATTTAAAGTCTGAAGCTGAAGCGTATACAAAGTACAGAGGGTGATTGTCCTCCAGGCCGGACCCTAACAAGAACAAGTCCAAGTACACGTGTAGTGTAGAAAAAGTTGACTAAAATCAAATGAAGGGTAACTAGGGGTAGATGCAGTGGAGTGCAGTGGACAATCTGGGCAGGGGAGGGTGTAAGGACAAGGATTACGGCACGGGTTCGCCTCCTCCATGACTCAGGGAGTACAGCGGAGAGGGACACAAATCCGGCTCAAATTAATCCAAAGGAAAAAGCACCATGCATTTCCATTCTAAACTTTAAAAAGGACTCACGGAGAGACACTGACTAATTTGCACTGCACTAATTAAATTCGAATCCGGACCGGATGAACAAAGGAATAACAACCCTATGTAAAATTCTACGGATTTCCTTCCATCTTTGTCTTATTTCCCCAAGGCATGTGCGGAATATGTAGCATTTTATTATTCTTTTTCTACTTTTTGAGACATGATTCCTCTAAAAACACAATTATCTTTTATAAATTTAAATCCGCTCAATTATTAAAATACTTATATGAAGTTTCTACAATATTTTTATGAAGAGTTGAATTTTGAATCTAAATTCCGGATTCGTCAATGAAAAACATTCAAGAAATTGTGTTTTCTGTAGTGTTGTGTCGAAATGGCGCTTATTTTTGCATGATCTTCAGAAAATGTCACAATTTTACCTGAAATATATAAATGAACACACTGAAGCATAGAGTGAAGAAGTTTTTTGATGGTGGTTAGCATATGGCTACAAATATTTGTATATTTTCCAAAAAAACTTGTTTCTTTATTAAAGTACACGAACAGAAATTGTATATTGAATGCGATATTGGGTCCAGGAAGTTGAGTCCATGTCAAATCTGAAGCTAAGTCCAGCCAGGGGTGCACGAGACACCCTCCGTACATGCAATGTTGTCTAACCGGAGTGGTAGATACAAAAGGGTGATTCTAAATGAAATTGTGTCCCCGCAGTCTGCGTCCTTGTCTGTGAATGAATGAAAAGTCCGTCCCTCATCTGAAATTTTTATAGAGAACAGACAGACAGATTGGGATAGTAGGTTCTACAACATTCGGCCTTTTTCATAGTCCACCCTTCTGTGTACTTGTGTCAGCTAAACCGTCGGCACGCGCCACGCGTCTCGACCCAACCCTCGCTCGTGAAACACCCTCTCAAAATGCAGACAGACTTCATCACATTGTGTGCGTGCAGTTCAACTTTTTTTCTATTCTAATATATTCTTACTATATTTCTGATACACCTTATCCCATAGTTATAAAAGAAATTTCGATTACCGTCTCAAAATTCCATACAAACGGCCAATAAATTTTGATACACCCTATGTAGAAGGCTATACTACTTGTAAGTAGTATCATGACAATACATAACAAACAACTACTAATAAATTTTGATACACCCTATGGTGGAGAAGATTGAAGGCAGTGGGTGATGAGAAAAAATTGAGATTGTGATTTAGGGGGACCGGGTGGGTAGGGCGAAGGGTACTTTTTTCGTTTACTTTCCTTGAGGGGGAGAAATATTTTTGAGGGTGCTTATATTATATTCGATATTATATTTTTGTTCGCCAAAAAATATTAGAGTGGTTGAATGGGAAAATGTGTGATGTGATGTGATGAACCCTCTCCCTTTGCAGCTGACACCAAGTACATGCCATGGGCAATGACTAGGACTAGGATACCCTACTAGTAGTAGTATGTCTTGGAGAGATCGATTTGAGAATGGGAATGGCAGGCAGGCAAGTCCATTCACTCAAATGCTCCAACTCCCTTTCTCTCCTTAGGAAATGACGAAGTGAACCATAAATTGTGTCCATCACAGCATCTTTCATCTTCCCATGTCTGCTCCTCCGGTTTTTTTCCCCTTTTCTCATTTCTTTCCGCTCTGAACGCCCGGAACCATAAAGAAAATCTAACCAGTCTCACGCTCACTCTCCCTGGAAACTCATAAGAAGTAGTTACGCTACGCCACGTCAGAGTCACTACTTCTGCAAACTAGGATCTAGAATCTGAGGTACACAAAAAATGTTTCAAAAAATAATGAATTTTCTTCACAACTGGCCAATGGAGCGTAAATATCGAGCAGAAGGAATAAATGGCACAAGTTACATCCTATATCATAAAAATACACATGGTGCTAACTTGCAAAGTCCATGTTTTTAAGTTTGATTTGTTATTAAATGCGCAATTTTAAAGCTTTCACCAGTTTCTAAATTAGGATATGTGAAAAGAGCTGGAGAAAGCGCGAAAAAGCTGGGCGTGAACGAGATCGAGAGAGAAACCTGGAGAAAGCCGGAGAAAGCGCGGCAAAACTGGAGAAAGCGCGATAAAGCTGAGGAAGGCGCCAAAGATCTATACAATGTGAGAGATCGCTGGAGATAGGAAGACAAAGCGCGAAAAAGCAGGAGAATGAGCGAAAAAGCTGGAGAAAGCAAGAGAAAGCTAGAGTAAGCGCGATAGAGCTTGAGAAAACGAGAGAAAGCTGAAGAAAGCGCGGAAAGGCTGGAGACAGCTCGAGAAAGCGCGGGAAAGCTGGAGATAGCGCGAAAAAACTGTAGAAAGTGCGACAAAGCAAGAGAAAGACCCGGCTTTTATTCGAACGCTGGCCTGGCTACTAACAGAATAAATACGGTATAGTCAAAAATCTGAGAAAGACAATGAGCTGAGCCAAAATGACATAAAAGCCTGGGCTGAATCCTAAGGTGTTGTTTTATTATTTGTGTATATAATCCATTCCTATCTGCATGCGAAACCACGCACACCCGTAATTTGAATGAGAGAGAAAGTCGGAGAAAGCAAGAGAAAGTCGGATTACTTTCTCCGTATAATGGGTTTTTCTTTTTTTTAAAGTCCACAAAAACATGTACCAAATTTTTGTTGGAAAGCAAGCTTAATATTTGGAATGCAGAGGAGCGGAAGATGTGGAGAGGAAATCTCATCTCCATAAAGTTTTGTTTGAAGCACCACGTACACTCACTCCGTTCCGTAGGAATAATCTGGTCAGATTATTATTATGCATGGAGATAGCTCCATGCACTTTCTCTCAACAAGGACAAGTCGTAACCACGCTATTTATTAGGCCTCTCCGCTCTCTCTCCCCACATTTTATGCGTGTAGAAAATAAATCAGGTTGAAGACTACAAAAATGTTGTTTAGATTACTTTTTTTTTCTCCGTAGACCAAACCAGCCCATGCATATTCCATTAGCTTTTATTGTGGTGGGTGACGTGACATACACAATCCTTCCAATTTACATTTTAGAAATATCATTCTCATCTCACCTTTTTTTTCGAATAAAATATTAGATTATTTTGCAAAATGAAAATTTGTATATTTTCCTAGGACTTAAAGTATTTTGTACCGCTTGGATGTAGCAGAGGAAATGGTAAAGCACGATCTTTAAAGTGGTCATTTGAATTTGAGTAAAAGCGGAGAAAGTTAAAAAGAAAGCGATATATTGAATGGTTGTGGTAAAATCTGCCAGATATTGATAATTTACGCTGAAAGTGAAGGTACGACTACCAGGATAGAAAGTGGAGAAAGCAAGATTTTTGGAGAAAGTGTAGAAAGTACAATTTTTGGAGAAAGAGGAGAAAGCGAGATTTTTAGCGAAAGTGGTGAAAACAAAATTGTTAGAGAAAGTAGAGAAAGCAATATTTTTGGAGAAAATGGAGAAGCAATAATTTTGGGGAAGTGGAGATAACAAGATATTTCTGGAGAAAGAAAGATTTTTGGGGAAAGTGGGAAAAGCAAGATTTTAGGAGAAATTGGAGAAAGCCAGATTTCTGGAGAAAGTGTAGAAAGCAAGATTTTAGGAGAACGTTTTTCTTTAAATAACATTTTTAAGTATTGAGGTAAAATCCGCAAAAGTTTGATAATACCACGATATGATAACAGCTCAAAACTAGAAGAGTCACGCTGCCAGAGTATGGGAAGTGGTGCGGTGCTATACAAAGAGAGAATTAAAGAGAAATTTATTTTATAAAAGGGGGTAAAGTCATAAATATGCATGAGAATGGAAGAAGTTGATGAGCCGTCGCATTCGCCCAAAATTCCCATAGTCATACACAGTAGATATATGCCAAGGATTTACCACCATTACCATTTTCCGCCAAGGCATGGCATGGCTTTAGTTCGTTTAAAATTCCACCAGCTCTCGCGGGCACAAACGGGCTAATGAGTTTCAGGCTGAGCGACTCTCAACCCCAAATCTAACGCAACGCAACGGTACAGCGCATAAAATTCTAAGCCCATCCATCGCACCGTCTGAGTTTACTTTCACTCCCCTGTACTCGTACTCGAACGTTCGTCAGACTCAATAATTGCTATTGGAATTAATTCTACCTTTCGATAATCATGCAAATCATTCACATACACACTCAAATCCTATCTGTACAATATTCAAATTTAATCCAACGCAGTGGTTCATTAAATAACAGAATTAACGAGGACCATTGGAATTAGTACTAACGAAGTGTGTATCAAAATTTGAATAATTCTCGACGAAAAATGCATTGGGATTTTCATTTCCACTTTCAGCTGTATTCAAATTTGAAAAATATGAGTCCATTGTACCATATTATGATGGTACAAGCTACCCCGCCATATTTTTCGGCAGAGAGGGTTCGATCCCTTTAAGAGAAAGTATTTGAGGTTAGATTTAAAATATATTTCTTTACTGGAGCTATTTCCTACTGCTAGGGGTACCATTTATATAATATTGAATTACCACTATTAGTACTGTTCTGTTTGAGGGAAGAATAGAAAGAATTTCTAGAGAAAGTCAGTAGTGAAAGCGGTGAAAGTACAGGAAATCAGGGAATATTAGGACGTGGAATCGTGATGTTCGTGACGTTGGCCCCGAGTCAAATTATACTTTCTCTCGTTGATTAATAATTCAAGAGGTAGAAAGTGCAAGCATGCACGCAAAATTCACCTACAACTACAACCTATTGTTCCAAGGACCTGACTCCGAAAAGAGGGATAAAAATTGACCCACTTTTTATACTTTTTTGAATTTTGGCTCGTTAGATGAAATTTTCGAAGGGCTAAATCTTGAATACAGGTAGCTGTATGGATATATCAGGAAGTACATAGATATGTAAGAGGAGACAGGCTGGCTGGGTTGGTTTTGGTCCATGGCCATGGCGTGCTGTGCCGGGCCGGGTTCTTCCATAGCTAAGGACATTATGGATGTTCAAGTGGAAGACTCATGAAATTCATGATTTCATTGGTTGGTTTACACAGACGCAGATGGAAGGCGGAGGAGAGAGAAGGAACCTGGAAGTCATCCACTTTTCTTTACTGAGCTCACAGAATCTCAACGATCCCTGCCAACGGAACAACCTCCGCTCCGCTCAGCTCCCGGTCCGCACTCACCCGAGTCTAAAACATTCAGGCCGGAACCGCTCCCCGACGGCTCTCTTACCCGAGTGGAAGTGAAGTGACACGTAGATCACGTTACAGGTTCCATTTTAGATCAATTTTCAGCCAAGTGAGTGGCGCTATTCAGGATTCTCTTCACAGAATTGTATCCAACTAGAATCTTATCTTAAGGTGTGTCTTCGTGACCTGGAAAATTTGACTTAGAAGTACTTGTGTAATCTCCTGTGGTTTAGTTCTTATTACTTAAAGTAGTAGCGGAATACTAGTTTACAGGAGAAAGTGGAGAAAGTCCTATTTCTCCATATTTGGAATTGTAAGAATAAGAGGAGGAAGTAGTATTTTAAGAGAAAGTAGAGAACAAATTTTTTTCGGACCATTGAGGAAGTAGAATTTTGAGAGAAAGTGTGGTAGTTCTAATTTTAAGAGGAAGTGGAGAAAGTAGGATTTTGAGAGAAGGCAACCAAATTAAATTTTTGGAAGAAAGTGGAGGAAGTAAAATTTTGAGAGAAAGCGGCTAAATTTAATTCTTGAGAGAAAGCGGAGAAAGCAGAGTTTTTGGAGAAAGACCGGAAACTGAATTTTTTAAAGAAAGTGGAAAAAGTAGAATTTTGAGAGAAAGTTCGAAATGTTATTTTTCAGAGAAAGTGGAGAAAGCGGAGAATACAGAATTTAGAAAATGCGGATTGTAAGTGTTAACGAAAAGAAGGCAGGCATTTTTTTTAGATAAATTGACAAAATCAGATTTGTGGAAGAAAGTTTTTATAGTAGAATTTGACAGGAAACAACACTTAAACGGTGTAAAGGACAGAAGTCTGATGAACACTAATCAAGTGCAAAAGGGAATATTATAATGCGCGTTCAAAAAGCAAGAAATTCGCGAATAGGTTGAAATATACAAGTGAGTCCGAAAATCGGCAAAACATTTGTAAATGGAGATAATGACAATGACGTGGTGCAGAACCTCGTAAATTGACATAGTGAGGACCCATAATATAAGGAATCGAGGAAGTGACGCTGTGTAAAAATTATAGAACTGATTAGTTGGTGTTTCTGTCACTTGAAAAAATGATAAACAAGCGACTAAATTATACAATTTTGTCAAACATACATTTTTAAAGAAGTGAAAGAAAGGACCTGTAGAAAACACTGCGAACATAAAACATTTTGAGAAAATTGACAAAAACATCGGGTAGTGAAAGTAGAATGACAGAATCTTCAATAAATGGAGACAATATTTTAGGAGAAAGCCTAGAAAGTTAGCTATCTCCATTCGGAATATTCGAATATGTCGATGCGGCTGTGATTTTTGCGTGTAGTGTACACACGGGAGTAGAAAGCCATGAATTTGTCAGATTTAGCCTTGCTCCGAGTTAAGTATGACCCAGCGTGTGTCCGAGGACGTCAGATGCATCCGGTCTGTTGAGAGTTGAACTAAAGGAAGAGCGGAGAATAAATAATTCAACGCCGGGAGATGGCCGGGAGTCCAAGTCAAGTTTGGCCATGAAGAGAAGACATCGAACCGTCCCCTTTCGGTTTTCACTGTAGGCCTTGATGTAAAAGAGATTGTCATAAGGCACGCGGTGAATGCCAAAAGTGGTGTCACGGGGTCCAACATAAATTCACCACCACTTCAGCCTCTGTCTCTCTCAGATACAAGGAAATGCTCTTTTAATGTTCCATCTCCTTAACTTTCTCTTCCAAGGACTTTCAGCGTGAAATTTGATTCCTTTTTCTCCCTCTGTATCTACACTGAAATGAATCCCCCACGCGGAGTTTTAGTTTAATCCGAATCTAACTTTTTTTTTCTTATCACAGACAACACCCGTTCGTTCCTTCCTTGAAACCGAGAGTGTTCTAAAGAAAATAAGAATTACATTTTGTACGTGCGCCCGTTCGTGTAATATTTCTTTGATTACTTTCTCTTGTCAAAAATAAACATTTCTCTGCGTTGCATAGCACTTGTACACGCACGCAAAACACAGCATACATGAATAATTTATTTTACACAGTAGGTGAAAGTGCGATTCACTTATGTCGAATATGCTCAAATTAAGTGACGATGCAAATATTTAAGTGTCATCACACGAATGTTGAATAATTAAACTTTCTCATCAAAATTTCAACGAATTTGTCTGCAAACTTTCTCCATATCTGAGAACAGACGAATTCTTTACATGTCTGCGTGTTTCGGCAAATTGTTTTGCGTGTTGGGAATCATATTTACATTTATTATTGGTGTGCTGACTAATTGCCTTACATTTTAGACACATCACAGTGTTTACTGCATTTATTCTAATATAAGACTGGACTTTCTATGGCTTTCTCCATATATATTCTAATGGAAAAGGTGGAAAAAGTTTTTGCACCGAATAGAATCTCTTATATGACTGGACTTTCTCCAACTTTCTCCATATACCTTAATGGAGAAAGTGGAGAAAGTCATTGAAAACTGAACTTTTGAAAATTATTGCAACACGAATTTGGTGCTAATTATCTTACATTAAAGACACATTCGCATTTATTCTAATATAAGACTGGACTTTCTCTCTGCATATATCCTAACGGAGAAAGCAGAGAAAGTCTTTGAACCTATTGAATCTATCGTATGACTTGACTTTCACCATATATTTTAACGGAGAAAGTGGAGAAAGTCTTTAAACTGAACTCCAGGTGCCCCAAGGGTATGTTGTTAATTGTCTTACATTCCAGACAGAGTTGATAATTTTAAAAAATCCAAAATTCAGTGAATTTGTAAAGTTTTTCAAAAATGCATCGTTGAAAATTTGAACATTTTAAACTATTTTCGTGCTGAAAATTGTGAAAAATCGTCTTGACTCCGCATCTATTCTAACATAAGACTGGATTTTCTCCAGCTTTCTGCATATATCCTAATGGAGAAAGTGGAGAAAGTTTTTGTACTGCGTTGAATCTCATACATGACTGGACATTCTCCAGCTTCTTCAATATTTTAATCGAGAAAGTGGAGAAAGTCTGTAAACACTGAACTCCAGGAGATTAGTGCCCCAACGATGTATTGTTAACTGTCTTACATTCCAGACACACTTGACAATTTTCAGAAATCAGGCCGAAACTGATGAAATTTTTTAAGTTTATAGAAAAATCTTCACATTTCGAACATTTCAAGCCGTTTTCTTGCTAAAAATTGTGAATAATCAACCTGACACGTACATTGCTTATAAAAAGAAAGCAGAAAGCTTGGCTACAGAGTTAAAGTGGCTGCCAGCTGGACGCACGTAGGTTTCGTATTAATAATTAATTAATATCACTTTCTACTTTCACTATGCAGACTTTCTCCTGGGGAAGGAAGGACATATGATAGGATGACTGGGAAGCTAAGTCAAGGAGTGGAGTGAGCACTCAGTCCTTCATATTAAAATGAAATGTAGAGTCTCGTCTATTTAATGCTCCGCATTTCTCTTTCCCACTGAAACAGTTGACATCTTTATGAGATGCTCATGTAAATGTTCCACGTCAGCGAAGAAATGGGAGACATGACTTTAACTTCTGATAGTCAAAACCCCGGGTTTCCTTACTTCCCTTCGCCTATCTTCTGTCGGCTCAACATCATTTATTAGTAGTCACGTTCCAGCTGAGCTAAGCTTTCCGCTTCTTCCCGACTTCTTTTTCACTGTCTATTTCTTATACAGGGTGGTCCAAAAATATTTACGTGTCAAAAAATTGTCAATATTCTCACAATTGACGTTTTAGGCTCAAACTTATGACAATGTTTCCTGTTTTTATACTAACCCCAGTGGAGGTATCCCTAGTAGTAGTGGGAAGACCATGCTATATGAAGGCAGTTTTTAATGAACCACCCTGTATAAATTCTACCATGTGTTCTACTAGAACGACTACGAACGAATACTTTGTCCGTTTCATCCCGATTAGAGTGAAATCTGGTGAAATTATTGAGAAAGTTTTTCCACCGAACGAAAGCTTGTCTTCCGTTTTGCCAAACCCTCGCATTCTAAATTTACATCGTTCCGTCCAATTCTACAGAAGTTGCAGAACATGTCTCCAACTTTTAATGTAATCACCAACCAACTTGGACCAGAATATTATTATCTCAATTTTATATCATCCGATTTGTAGAACGGATTCATAATAAAAAAGAATTTCATTTTTTTTAACGTAAGTGATAATTTTACAAAACATTAATATATTTTCTATTCGGTTTGCGTTTTTAGTGTTAATTGTTATTAACAGGCAGACCTTATGTGTATTTTGTGTAAACACAAGAATCTGCGGCTCACGGGCCCAGTTTTATTCTAAACGTGACTCACCATCTCAAAATTGTATTTTCGAAACGGAAACTTAACTCTTTTCCTTAAACCCATAAAATAATTCAAAAACTTTCACCCAACTTTCACTTGGCCTAGGGAGACTGAGGCCGGTCCACACTGGATAGCATCCCGACCTGGATGGAATATGTCATCCACAGTCATAAAAATGTCTGAGAAGACATATGAGCGTGACGGAGGTAAGGAGTTACTTAACAATAGATTGAACACATAAAGAACAGCTCCCTATACTCACGGTTCACGGTCTTCCATGTACGTACAGTATTCCCTCTCCCAGCGACTGCCACCGAATAAGTATCAAAATATATTATACGCGCGTCCTAAAGTAAAAAATAAAACTTTTTTCACTCTTGTCCAGTTAGTTTTTCAAATAACGGTCCTGTCCAACATCGCAACGTCATCTTTCAAATTGGATGTCTCACCCTCTGTAGTTTTTATAAGGGAACACCACTGAGTGTCACACAAAAATTTTAACCGACGTTCTTCACCATTTTTTTTGCCCGGAGAAGGTACCCCTAGTATCAATGAAGGTCTATGACCGAAAAAAAATCTCCTTTCACTGGGAATCAAACCCATGACATCGAAATGAAGGCAGCTATGTATACCACTCCGCTAGGCACGACTTATTAAAATATATTGTTAATAGCCTTAGGATTCACATAAATCTTTGCAAGTAAAAACAGAACGGAAGTTGGGGTAATTTTTTAAGAAAAATGAAAAAAATTGACAAGCGCGCCGCGGGACGACCAGGATAAGCGTTTCCCTCGTAAACAAGAAAAGAAGCTGTTATTTTCCCATGAAGTGAAAGCAGAAGGAGTAGGCTACATGCCGTGCCGTGCCGTGCAGGGCTGTGCTGTGTTGGTGTGCTTAGACATACACACAGACACCTTGGAATCGATTCATCATCACTAGGAAATGATTAATGATCCGATTAGACAGTTATAAACGTGAGTTACCGCGGATCTATTACACTGTGCAGTGCAGTGCAGTGGTCCAGCTTGAACTCATCCATTCAAAACTCCTCAAATAAATTTACGGAAGCGTGAGCGTAGTGTAAGCAAGCATAGAATAATACACAAGTGATCAAATCGTGTACTACAGGGTATTCCAATAAATTTGGGTCGGGTTTGACTCAGTCTGGTGCTATATCGCGTGGTCCAATATTTTCGAGATAGGGCTCGTTCGAAAGAGGGTGCGATTTTAAGTAAGAAACTGACAAATGTTTGAACAAATTCTATTTTTAGAGCACCTTGTTCTCATATTTCTTAAAATCGGCAACTTTGGCCAATCTTTACAAATTAAAAATACGATGTTTTCCATTTCGATCTGGGGATACAAAATTGATAAAATTCAATCCTGGGGATTAATACATTATTTATTCAAAATCGCACTGGCTCTCTAATGAGCCGTATTTGAAACAAATCGGAAGATGCGTTTCAGCGCTATGGTCATTCAAACAGGGACCATTCTGGAAGGACCACCCAGTATTTGCCATGTAAAGCAAACGGGAGATGTGAAAACACGAAAACATTTTCGTACATCTATGAGGATTATGAATGAGGATTAAACCATCACATATCACACAAATTATGTACGTACGTGGATCCGTGAAAATAAAGATTCGTCAGTGTCTTTAATGAAAGAGTAATCCATTTAGTAGTCCGTACAAAGTGAGGTGACGCTTCCACGGAGCCCCGCTTCCCTTTGTTTTATGACTGCGGGAGTGAAAGGCGTGAGAATGAACTTTCTCCCTACTCGGTTATTTTTGTCTCCTAAAATGGGATTGATGAGATGGCGGGAGGGCGGGCGCGGAGAGAGAGAGAAAGGAGCCGAATGTAAGTTCCTAGACGACAAAACACGGGAGCTAGCTGGCTTTCCCAGAACTTTCTCGTGTTCAAGAAATAAACTACGTTATGTGGGATGTGAGTAGTTTTAGTTAGGGACACAAACAAGTAGAAGTAGAAGTGGAAGTGGTGTGTCGCGGAGACTTCCTAGTTGAAATATATGATGAAGAGTGGGGAAAGTTGAGAGAAAGGTTCATAAATCTCAATTGAACTCATCTAGAGACTACATACAAACTCTACTACTACTAGGGTCCCTCCATTACATACCATTCAGCGTGTCAGCCAAAAACATTTCAAAGGACCAAAGTGAACCATGAGTGTGCTAGGTATGTTTGGAGAAAGTACAGGGTGATTCAGAAACAATTGTTTCTTATGCATCTTGTTAATGCTGGCCAATGTTTCATTTTTATATTCATTGTATCCTTGACCGATATGCATTCCTTAACTGTTATACAAATACGTTATAAAATGTATATTTCATCGTATTTTTCTGCACAAGGTTATACCTCAGTAAACCGCGACGTCGAGGGAAAAATTGAAAAAAACACCTCATAAAAGTAGTGAAAGCGGATTAAGTAGTGAAAGTAGAGAAAGCGTAGAAAGCAGTGAAAACATTGAAAGCAGTGAAAGCATAAGCAGTGAAAGCATAGAAAGCAGTGATATTCTATGAAACAGTGAAATTTTAGAAAGCGGTGAAAGCATAAAAAGTGGAGAAAGCGTAGAAAGCAGTGAAATCATAGAACGCAGTGAAAGCATAGCTAACAGTGAAAGCATAGAAAGCAGAGAAAGTAGTTAAACTATTGAAACCAGTGAAAGCATAGACAGCAGCCAAAGCATAGAAAGCAGTGAAAGCATGGAATGCAGTGATAACATAGAGAGCAGTTAAACCATAGAAAGCAGTGAAATCATAGAAAGCAGTAAAAGCAGTGAAAGCATAGATAGTAGTGAAAGCATAGAAAGCAGTGAAATCATAGAAAGCAGTGAAAGCATAAAAGGTAGTGAAAGTAGAGAAAGCAATGAATGGAAGAAAAAATTCTGTGCCACCCTGTGAAGAAAATAATGGAAGCAGAAAGCGTGAAGAATGTTATATATGTAAAATTTATTTGTGAACCGCCGTGTAGAGAGAGAATAGTGAAAGTGGAGAAAGCGTCTGTAGTTGTAATACATAAATGCAATGCTCACGTGTACGTGAACCAAGTGGTGTGTCATTATTCATAAAACATTAATAAATGGGGTAATAGACGGAAACAAGTAGTATGGAGATAGATAAAATCCTGAATTTACTGGATTTTGGATTCCTGTACAGTGTCCATGTAATAATGGACATCTATTGGGGAGGAAGTAAATAAACCCACAGTCATCCGACGAGACTGGATTAGATTTTTACGAGTTGTACTTACGAGTGGTTGAGTGAACTCATTTATTCTAACTCTATGTTTGGGGAGTAGTCCAAGTACATACTGGGCATAGTGGGCAATAACACACTAACTAATACTAAAAGTCCAAGAGGGGCGGGGGGAATTCAGCAAATTTTTCTCTCTCTGCTCCGCTAATTGAGTTACAATCGAATGAATGGGGTCCAAGGGTGGGCCATTGGTGCATTCCATACCCGGATAAGCATTACAACAGCGGTTAACATTGTTAATTCTGATTGACGATTTGCAATGTCATATTCAGCTGTATACAAGCAGTAATTGACATGGCCAAGGGCCGGCTTGACCGAATTATATATTTTGGTATAGTGCTTTAACTCGAAACTGGTATTTTTCTTAAAATCCATGATTCCAAGGCTATCACAATCTCAACTTAGTCTATTTTTTCCCATTTTTTATGTCAAAGATTGAAATGGAACTACTGTTGTTCGTTGAATGGACAGGATTACCTTTCAGAGCACTGCGAGTAGTAAAGACAAGGAACTCGGAGACCAAATCTTCATCATAAACACTAAAACCTTTTGGTGATGGACCGGACGAAACAAAGTTGAGAAGAAACATTTTGTTGTAAATCCGCAATCTACTTCTAGTCCTTGGGAGGACACAACTCCTATCATCACCGATAAAACACGGCTGTAAAATAAAGTTTAAATGTCCCATCCACCACCATAAACCCTCGTCATATCAAACCTCCGCCCTGTCACCAGTACCTCTACCACTAGGTGGTAAGCCCAAGAAATACGGCTGTGCTCGAGCGTAGGCGTTCTGGTCGAAAATGAAAAACTAAGTATCAGGATCACTATCTCAAGGAAGTAGTACAGTACAGGGTTGCACAAAACCAACGCGCCTCAATCGAATTCAACGAAATAAAAGTGGAATATACATTTTGTAGTGAATTTTGAATGAATTTCGAGATTAGCGCACTTTGACAAACCCAGCCGATTTTGGAATCGACTGGAAAGGTAGGAATGTTAACATTTTGAGGTTGCTTAGAAACAGAATGTAATCGAAACATTTTAGTGTCGATTTTTTGTGAAAATATGAGTAATTGGTTTTTGGAATCGACTTGGAAGGTAGGGAAGTTAATATTTTGGGGATGCTTAGCAGCAGAATCTAATTAAACATTTTAATTTTGATTTTTTGTGGAAATATGACTAACTAATTATGGAATCGACTGGGACGGTAAGTAAGTTAATATTTTCAGGTTGCTTAGGAACGGAGTGGAGTTAAACCATTTTAATGTCAATTTCTTGTTTAAATATGACTAAATGTTTGCGGAATCGACTGGAAAGGTTAGGAAGTTCATATTTTGAGGTTGCTTAGAAGCAGAGTGGAATTAAAATATTTTAATGTCGATTTCTTGTGGAAATATGACTAACTGTTTGTGGAATCAATTGGGAAGGTAATAAAAGTTAATATGTTGGGGTCACTCAGCAACTGAATGTAATTAAATTAGTTTAATGTCCATTTTCTGTGAAAATATGACTAACTGGCTATGGAATCGACTGGAAAGGTAGAAAAGCTAATATTTTTAGGTCACTAAGCAACTGAATGTAATTAAAACAGTTTAATGTCTATTCTATGTAAAAATATGACTACCTGACTATGGAATCGACTGGAAAGGTAGGGAAGCTAATATTTTGGGGTCACTAAGCAACTGAATGTAATTAAAACAGTTTAATGCCTATTCTTTGTAAAAAATATGACTAACTGACTATGAAATCGTCTGGGAAGGTAGGGAAGCTAATATTTTGGGGCTGCTCAGTAACTGAATGTAATTCATTCTGGTAAATGTCGTGACACACCCTGTACAAAATAGAAAAAAAAACCCGGGTAGTCGTAGTAATAGTGTTAGTAGTTAGGGATGATGAAGATAGTGGAGGAAAGTGTGGAAAAGTAGGCTGGAGAAGATGAGGAATCATGGAAGTTTGTTTGGGCTTGGAAATGACCCCCACGGGTATCATTTTCTCCTAGATTAAAACCACAACTCAATAAATGCTGATTACACTTATAGGTATAGGAGACACAGACACATGGACATAGAGAGGGCATTAGTTCCCTTGCCTTCCATTTACAACCAAGAACGGACCCTCCCTCTCAATCCTTCTCTTGGACGGACAAATAACCCATAGAATCCCTGGAAGGAACAGAAACAGATCCTAATTAACTAGACTTCCGTCTCAACCCTCGGGAAAACTTTCCTCTCAAAATTTATTTACTTGTCTAGACAATATTTATTTTGTTTACACAAACATATGTATGTACAAATATTTCTTCATCTAATTGGATACATGTTCATAACATGCAAATCTAAGAACCACGAAGGAACATTAGTTCAAAAGTAAGAAGAAAGTTGACTCAAGGATCTTATCTCTTCAAATTTCAACTTTTCAAATATTTCATTTCTCGAGGTTCAGTGAAAGTAAAGAGAAAGCAGATCAGCATTCCATTTGGGGGCCGTTCAATAATTACGTCATGCAATTTTATTCAAAAGTCAAAAGTTCTGTATGTATTTTCATATTCCGACGACGCCCGTTATGAACGGCCCTGACATCCGTATTCGTTTCAAAACGTAGAATCGTAGCCGTAGTTAGCCGTAGGGCATTTATACGCGAACATGCATACATTCCCTAAACGTGGTTAGTTTAAACAGTTGAGTCTGAACTAATAAGATTATTTGAATATTTGGAAATATGAATTGCTAATATCCGGACTGGCTGAATTCCATGTAAAATAACATCGTCCTCAGGGAACACTGCACTGCTTCCTTGCTTACATTTAACATAAAATGTATTATATCATATGAGACCATTTCCTGCCTGGGGCGGGAAAGGCGGGTTGGCGTCTCGTTATGTTATCATATTATGTGTTGGTCCTTTCTTTTTGTCTCCTCTTCCTGTTCGTTCGTTAAATGGAAAGTAGAGAAAGGTAAATTCACAAGGGTCTCAAACATATTTCGTTCTGTTGTGAATTAGTCTAAGGCCTAAGGTAGGCTAATTCGCACAAATTTGGTAAAAATATGCCAATTTGTCTCGCCCATGACCACGTGACCACGTCTCAATGACTTTCACCACTTTTTCCATACTTTCACCTTTTTCTCTATATTTTCTCCACTTTCTCCGTACTTTCACCACTTTCCCCATACTTTCACCACTTTCTCCATTACGATATTTATTTGAGACCCTGTACATAGGTATAATTCTAGTTCTCAGGTTGTATGTTATGTGAGTCTAGTCTAACATTTGGGAAATTATTTCAATTCTACCATCTCTCCTTTCTTCCCTCTTGACGACTCAATCACCCCCAGGCTCCCTCGCCTCCCTACTTAATGAGGCAGCCAACATTGGTGGTACCTCATCATCAGGCCAATTCCATTCGATTGATGTACTTCCCTGTATTATTCTGTTAAAGTAGGATTATCCTTTGAAGAGTCGCTAATGAGAACAGAAATGACTCAGACACACAACCAACACGGTTTGGTGTTCTTGGAAACATGAGAATTTTTTCTAGACACATCACAAAATGAAACAAAAGACGACATTACACTGCACCGTACCTGCTGATGATTAACGCACGATTGGAAAAATGAACGATTGGACAGGGAACCATTTTGAATGACAAAATGCTGATAGATTCAATCATGTTGTCCTGTGTACGTACGCACGCACGTACACTCTAGATCCTAGATTCTAGATGAAAACTAGAATTGGTGCATTCCGCTAAATCATTATCAACTTGGGAATTTTCAATTCTGATTTCATTACTGACAAATCCTTGGAATATTTTCATCTCTCAAACCGACTGGGCATTTCGCATACCTAGATATATACCTAGATATGTACACACCCAGATATATACCTAGATGCATACCTAGATATACATCTAGACATACAAGTTGAGTAAGTACTCGGGAGTTCTAAAATTTTAGGATTCTAGTTTTCCCTCTCTCTTTCTCTTTCTCTCTCTCTAGAATTTTGAATTTTCGTTTAGCCCAAAGGAAGAGAGAGAATTGAGAATGCTAGGAAGTTGTGGAGTGGAAGTGAAAACCGCAGCAGATCAGTCATGACTGGAAGATTGAAATTACAAAATGGTTCCATGGAATGAAATGAGAGTGAGTATTAAATATTGGTTATCTGGTCTATGCTGCGTTTCTAGGTATTTCGACTGCACTAGGTAATTTAAGTATGAAGTACCTAACATTCTAAGCATGCAACCCATGTGAACATATATATGACAATTTCGTGGTAATTCCTGGGGTACTAATTAATTATTGGCTGGCTTATAACATAATGCTGGAAGAAATTCAAATTAAAACTGCCATTTCCAACTGCCACGATTTGAAAACTCAAATTAACTATATCCATTTCGGAATTCCAAATTAATTCGTCTGTTTTTGATTCGAAATTCCGACTGATATTTACAGTGATTAATTACACATTTCAACTCGTTTTGTCTCCAAAGTTGTGCAAATTTTTTTTGCTCCACCCTGTAAATACTGATATCTGAGTTCAGTTATTAGAATGCTGGTCTCATAACTTTTGCATCACCCTGTAAATATACTTCTGCGGTTGACTGACCTTCATCCATAATAATTTCAAACCACCCTGTAACTACAATTTCTTTTAGATTGAATTGGATTTCGCTTCAGCTTGCCCTGTGATCAAACTGAATGGGAGACAACGTTTTGAAACACCCTGTGATAACAGCATTTTAAAGTTCGATGAGAGAACCGCAGGTGCGGTGGACTTTCGCTCAAATTTAAAATTGCATCTGCAATAATTTTGGATCACCCTGTAACAACTCCATTTTTGATATTCGATTGGATATACTCCGATGCTCGTACGTGCCAAGAGGGAGACAAGTTTTTGAACCACCCTGTAAAAACTGAATTTTAAAATTCAATGAGAGAGCTCTCGGTGTACTTGGACTTTCACTTCCACTCACATCACTCGTGCCACAAATTTTGATTATTTATTTGCGTGTAAAGGAAGTCATGTCACGAAATGCGGAGACAGAATCTCTCCTACTCAGCGCAATTGCTCTTAGAATCGAAATTAAGTTTGTGTCAGAAATGCTATTAATTAGAGTCAAAATTGGACGGGTTGACAGATCGATTTAGGTAAAATATCGCACGAGTGTCAGGAAGGACGTGACTTATACATTTATAAATAATACAATGTCTCTTATATGTATCTACAGGGCAAAACCGAAGACAGGCATTGCATTTTAGATACGGCACGATTGAAAATGTGTCCCGAGATTTCTGGGACACCCTGTATATACTTACAATGTCGGTAGATATTGGGAAATCATGCATATGTGAATATACATGGGCTTTACCATGACAAAATTGAAGTGTCCAGGTATGTGACTACCTAAATATCGAGGGTGTTTTTTGGGACACCCTGTAAATAAGTAAATATATGAGAAGCAAGACTTTGACTTGACAAAAGTGAAAGCGAAGAGCGGTCGTTTCTTTCTCTCTGGTTGGTTGACGAGGTTCAAAGAGAAAACGTGTATTACTTTGCATGGGTCGTGAGCATTTCATCTGTAGGAAATCTGGAATCTGCATTACTCCATCCTCTCCTCTCCTCTTATATTACATTACAACCTGCCTATGTGTCTATGTGTCTAGACATCCACTCAAATTGTCTAGTGAAAATTTTTGTCGTTTGAGATCAAAGGAAGAGCCATCCACCCATCATCACTCACTCGCCCATTCTCTTTACGGACCGGAGGAAAATTTGATTGAAGACGACGACTAATGCATCCCACCCTCATCCTCTGTCATGCATAGTTACACTAAACACATACCGCTCTCTTCACTTCACTCCACCTATAGATACCCCTCATTTCAGACGAAAAGTAGTCTTCAAATTCCATCACAGTTCCAAACTTTTATAAAATAAAAATGAAAAATACCATACCTTCAGGCTTATCTCACATTTCCATCATATTACGTGGAAAAAGTTTTTGAAATTCAATTTCACAAAGTTAGGGTCGCAATTACTGACAAGACGCTGCTTAAAAATAGTACCGGATACATATTCCATCTAGGGACAGTTACAAATGTCTAAGAGGCCATTTAGAAATAGTACCGCGTACATATGCCATCCAGGCTGAGTCAAGGCCAACGCCTACAAATGTGCACGACGCCATTTAAACAAAAATATCGTACACATATGCCATCTAGGCTGAGTCACGGCCAACGCCTACAAATGTGCACGACGCCATTTAAAAAAAATACCGGGTACATATGCCATCTAGGCTGAATCACGGCCAACGATGACAAATGTACAAGACGCCATTTTAAAAAATACCAGATACATATACCATCTAGACTGAATCACGGCTAACAATGACAAATGTGCAAGACGCCATTTAAAAAAATACCGAATACAAATGTCATCTAGGCTGAGTCACGGCCAACGCCTACAAATGTGCACGACACCATTTAAAAAAATACCGAACATATATGCCATCTAGGTTGTGTCACGGCCAACACCAACAAATGTACAAGACGCCATTTTAAATGGAGAACCGCGTGACCCACAATAAACTTTCGGAAGGCACCGAAATGAGGGATTTTCCACCAGATTATTTGAAACAACATTTTGAATGAGAATACGAACAAATGCTTGACTTTGTTGTAAGAATTGATGTACAAAATAGTACAGGATTTCTCAAGTGTACAGAGGAAGCGGAGAATTCTCTATTCTCTTCTCTTAAGTCCTTTTCATTATTTCATTTCCATTTTCTGAAGAGAATTTGAATCCAATTTAAGATGAGACTAAGGGTAAGGGAGATTCTGTGAAGTGTGGAGTGGAAAGTCCATAATATGATATCTTCTCTTCCTTCCTCTTTGTCTCTACTCTATGAGTAATTCTACTCCTATAGGCAGTCTCGTAACTACAGGGTTTAGAAAATGGTGTCATACAGGGAGGCGCCCTCGGGCCTATTTAATTAATATTGTACCAATATACTTTCAGACTATGACAGGAATCGAACCACACTCAAATTTTGTAAAAAAAAAACATATTTCTGGTTCGTAGCATGACCGTACCTAGTAGCAAAGTTGTCAAATAATGCAGATACGACACTGCACCTTACTCGGAGTATAGTTTTATTCGGGTTAATTGAAAATTGAAACAGTCTCTTCTCTTCTCGCCTTTTGAGTGCTCCGACTACAACCCTCATCTACTTTTATTACTTCACTTTCCCTACATAATGCATTTACATAGAAATTGGAGAGAGACGTGGAAAGTTCTCTAAGTCATTGTCTCTTATACAACATTACTTCACTCGAGGCCATCGCACTTTCAAGTAACAATGATCGTCCGCAGGCACCAACGCAACACAGCGCAACTTGATAACCACACACATTCGTATACAAACTCTAAACCTAAACTTTTGGAAATCCTCTTAGTAATTCTACCTACGCGCGCTTCCATTCCGTTTTAGCGTTAACTCTTCTCTCCAAATTCTCTAAGGAATATTGAGTGTTAAGTCCAGATAATTGTTTAGAATTATGTTTGCACCGTATTTGGATGGATTTGCTGTCGAATAAAGTTTAAAGCAATTCAAGTATAAGCCAAACTTGAAAGCACTTAAATTAGTGGTGTATAATAACTGTAGACGACAAAGTAGGTCCAGGCAGTTTATTCTGTTATTCAGCTTTTCAAAATTGCAACGTGACCCTCATTTCTACAACAATCAGCGATTCGTCAAACTATTATCCATACCAATCCTGTATTCAAAACCAACTGTCTTATGCGAGTACTACAAAAGATGGATTCTAGTCAAATGAAATTTACTGTAGAATTAAAGCTAATTGTTAGCAGTTGAGTAATGCATTCGTCAAATGAGGTGAATTACGAACTCACAATGCAAGGTTGTTCTCCTTCCTCGTTAGAAATAGGCGATAAACCATCAATTGACTCAGAATGTGTGATATTTGAATTTTGCAGTCCCACAATTCAGAACAGATAATAATGTAATGTAATTTTTATGCAAATTCATAGAATTTTGAAGGTGGGCGGAATGTTTGGTATTGAGAGCAACTGCAGCCGATTAAGAAGTTTACTAAATTTTCTAAAGGATTCTAAGGAAATAAATTATTATTTTTAGTCAAACCTAATATTTTGATAAAAAAAAATTGGTTATTTGGAGGCAAGCTTGGTTTAGAGACATTGTTGCCATGTCTAGCCGCATTATATTAGGACGTCTTTGTTAAATTTGAAGAAACAATTATCCAAATTTTTGAGAGGCGGACTTTAATATTTTCCTAGACCCTGCCTAAGAATATACAAAACTTAATTACTGTCGTTAGACGGAATGAATTAGATTCCTTTCGGAATGAAAATGAGTTTTCTACCGACAACCCTTTGTCTAATTTAGTCCTAGAAAAGCACTCATAATTAAAGGAACGACACATGAGCTAATTTAAAGGTAATTTAATCTTCATTCATGTCCGGGTGTTCAAAGCACTTAAGTTTAATGATCCCATGGCTCCGAGTCATTTGTTCCATTGTATTTACGCTCCCTGTGTCTTCGCATCGCTCCTTCTTCACCCGCGCGTCAGTCAAAGAATCCTTTGGGAGAAATTAAATAAGAGAGGCGAGGTCAAAGGTTAGAATTTAAAAATAACTGTGTCCATTTGTTATTCTTATAACCCATTCTCTGCATGGGATGCGGCGGAGGTGGTCCTTTTACGACCAACATTCCACTTTCTCTTCTCCACTTTCTTTTCTCTTTTAGTTTAGAGGGAGAGAATAAAATTCAAGGAATACATCTTTCTTATTCACCCACGTAGTCCAACTTTCCCCGAAAATAGGGGAGAAAATGAAATGCTCAAATGGACATAAAGGGATGTAAAACTCAGGAACAGTCAGGACGGATTCTAGTCTCTAGAGGGTAGTTCATAACTCCACACCGTCTCCAACCACAAAAACTTGAGCTTTTAGTTGAAAATATTGATACTTTGACATAAATTGTACAAAATAATTGTCAAAAATGTTCAGAACTGCATCCGAAAGCAAATTTCGGTAGTCTACTAGTAAATGTTATGGCATAATCTATGGCTTGGAATATTTCAGACAGACAATAAGTTATGAACCACCCTCAAGATCTTCCCTTTGCATGGAAGAGCGTACACGTACGTACATTCGCCTGGCTCACAATAAATGGCTACTCGTAATCGTACAAAGTAGTACAGCAAATAACCGTGCTTTGCCTTCTCCCTGTGCCCGTGCCCGGTATTTTCTTGGCATATCGGGTAAGTACGACGTCTATACTGGAAAACAGCATAGACAAGGATGGCGTTTGTTTGGAATCTTGCCAAAAATAGTTGGTACTGAAAATGTACCGGGACGAGAGCGAGGCGGGTCAAAATAACCTTCGTCTTCCAAGTTCTTAAAAAGTCGCCCTTAAATATTATGGCCACTACCGGTCGTTCCTTGTACTCGGACATGATGCAAAAACGTCGCTCCAAGAACAATTCTGTTTGACGCCATCGTCGGAAAAAAGTACAATGTATGTATGTAATAAATGTAAGGCTGGGTTGGAATGGTTAGGTTGAAATTTGAAAATATCCTCTGAAGCCGAAGGGAAAATTCAGAGAAGAGTCGTTTTAGATGGGATGGAATGTCACGGGTTGGAGAAAAGCCTATAATGTCCATGTAAAGCAGAGGAAAGTGCTTTAAGATGACTATCAAGTGCATGGAGGAGACCCGCAATCATCCTCCCATTACATTACACACCATGGCCGGCGCTCTGCCTCTTTCCCTGTGGCCGGGGTTCTCTACCACGAGATGTCTTTCGGGGGGCCGTTCATAAATAACATCATTTTCCTTTTTATTTAATTTTATTCAACTGATTCATTTGAATCACACGGAGAAAGTAAATTTCTCCGTTATTCTGAAGATAATGACTTTCTCCGTTATTCTCGGAGAAAGTGACTTTCTTCGTTATACTGGAGAAAGTGACTTTCTGTGCTATTCTGGGAGAAAGTGACTTTCTCCGTTATTCTGGAGAAATTGACTTTCTCCGATATACTGGGAGAAAGTGTTTTTCTCCGTTATTCTGGAGAAAGTGACTTTCTTCGTTATACTGCGAGAAAGTGACTTTCTCCGTTATACCGGAGAATGTGACTTTCTGCGCTATTCTGGGAGAAAGTGACTTTCTGCGCTATTCTGGGAGAAAATGACTTTCTCCGTTATTCTGGAGAAAGTGACTTTCTCCGATACAATGGGAGAAAGTGATTTTTTGCGCTATTCTGGGAGAGAGTGACTTTCTCCATATGAGATAATATGTGAACGACCCCAAAATGCGTTTTAGACGATTGTACGTTCCATGACGGTCTAAGATGAGGTTGAAATGTAATATAAACTTACAAGGACTTAAAAGGTCTACTCCGCACTCTTGTAAATTCCATGGAAATCCAGGGAATGTGTGGATTTCCCTCATCAAACCAACTGTCTACACATTTTGAACGAACCTTATTGGAATATTCAAACGAGCACCATATGTTCTAGTTCATATTCAAATTTTAACGCCTGCCTTGCGTTCAGTTTTGAATGCAAATTCCAATCTGTGTGATTGCGATTTCCGATTATTATTATTTTCTTATGCGTACGTACTTTCCCTCTCGTGCAGTGAAAGTAATTTTTCGTCTGGTTGACAAATTGTAGATGAACTAAAAGGATTTTTAGGAGTCTAAAAGCCTTATCATAAAAATCAGCAATCCTACAATTTTCAGAGTTAGTCAAGCATAGAAAAAATTGGAGCTGGTGCTGGCGCTGCCGCTAGCTTCTAATAAGAGAGATATGACGCAGAAAATTATCTGAAGCGGAAGTTTCAAATTCCATATCACGAGCCATTAATCCGGGAGCTATAATTTGAGGAGGAAAAATCGCTTTGAAGACGCGAGGACGCCAAAAAATAGTAGAGCATATCTTTCCTGATTCCTTTCCTACTGCACGTCAACTGATCATAAGCCAAAGCCAGCCTAGTGCCCGAATTCTCAGAAAATCCTGGGTTGTGAGACTCAGGAGTCAAGACTCAGGAAGCGTCTTCATAGCCTTAAAAAATTCATAACTCACTTATTATTAATTGCCAGGGAGGTCTCTTTTTCTTTTCCTAGCGTTAAATTAGTACTTTACGACTTACGACTGCCCACGCCTGTACTTTCACTCTACCTTTCACTAAGTGCATTACAGGGTAGTCTCAAAATTCTAGGTCCACAAGGAATTCCGACCTAACTTCACTGGGCGACATTCTAAATATCAATGACTTCACATTTTTTGCAGATTTGCAGCAAAATACGTCAAATATGGAGAAAGTTAACTTTCACCTTATATCTAGATGTACAAATTCATCAAGTTTTGTTGCAAATTTACAGTAAACTATGTTCAATATGGAGAAAGTTAACTTTCACCTGAAGTTTAGATATACAAATTCATCAAGTTTTTTGCAAATTTACGGCAAAATATGTTAAGTATGAAAAAAATCAACTTTCACCTTAAATTTAAACATACAAATTCTTCAACAAAAAACGTGACATTAATCTCGGCCTTATTTTGAACCTTATTTCTCCTACTTTTCAGAAAAAAAAACGATGGAGAAAGTTTACTTTCACCGCATCTTTAATTTGAAATAAATGAAATAGGAATTAAGTCTTTGAAGGAAAGTAAACGTCAACCTTTGGTGTAAGAATCGATCGTGTAAATATGTAAGGAGAAAGCAGTGCAGTGCAGTGCAGTGTAGTGTCGTGTTGTGTCGTGTCCCCACCAAGGGAATTGTAATGTGAAGTGATGTCTGGTCAGGTGAAAGGAAGAGAAAAGTTGACTCGGATTTTTGAACTCATTGGACAGGCAGGTAAAGGAAACGCAAACGCATGCTTAGGAACTCAAAATGGGCGTTTTTTGTGATTAAAAGAATAGAATAGAGGCAGTGGGCGATGCCAAAGCGGGCTACGTGTCCACACAAACGTACGTACACTGTGCACATACAATCCTTCTTTCACCTTTAGAATAGGAGTGCAATGTAATCTATAATGGAATTGAACGCAAGTCCGTCCACTAGCCAGCCAGTCCACAGCTAGTGCAGCCAACCCCGTCTAAAAAAACTACAACTACAATTCGGGTAATGATAACGAAGGAACTATTCTACTTTCTCACGTCACGTCACGTATGTGCTTTCACTACGGTGAAAGAAAAGGAGTAAATGACAGGACATGGCATGGCAGGCATGACTACTCACTTTCTAAAACTTTCACCTTACCACAATTTTGTTTAATCACAATAGAAAGCATCGAACGTGACTTCTGCAAAAGACCTTACCAGTGTCAGGTCTAAACCAAATACAAAATCTAAAAAAAAAACATAGGATCTTACCAATTTTCACCCACACCTTATTTGACCTCTCTGACAAATTTGACCCGGGCATTTCCAAATCGAATTCGAGAGGCCCAGAATTCTGGTGGTTATTTGACCAGGTATTAATGAGTATGCCCTGAAAATTTCATAATTTTATCTCCACGGATAAACTATTTTTGCCACTTTGAAATTGATGCTACGAAGGCGGTCTCGATATTTTTGTTACACGGTGTAATTTTGAGAATGGCAAAATAAAAATCAAAAGGCCTTACCAGTTTTGGAATACGGAATAAATAGTAAATTATGTACAAAAAAATTGATAAAAATTGTAATGCCTGTATGAATTCCACATAATATTGAAAGTGGATGGAGGACCATCATATAGAAGTTTTCTAATTTCGGACACTTTAGCTTTTCAGGTTGACAGAGAATGACTGACTTACTTAGTTGGAGTGTCAAATGAGGTAAGTAAAGGTCGTAGCTTATCTACATTAAAGCATTCACCCCTTTGAAAGGTCTAATCCGTTCCGAGTTGACAGGTTGACATTCTGTGAGTGACACTAAGAATGAGAAATCATGGAAATTGGCCCAAAGCTATGGCCTAACCAAGCCTGGCTTTTATTCTTTCTTACATTTTTTTGATAAAAGTTGAAAAATGTTGGATAGACTCTGGCTGTCAGGGCGTTATAGAGGGGTGAGCGTTATACGTTCCGTTCTAAGAACGACAGGAGGAAAAACTCATTACAAGGGAAAGGATTAAAGTTGAGGTTGACGGGTGTGGAGGATGAGAATGTGAGAGAAAAATATTGGAAAAAGAAGAGTGGGACTGGAGTGAGATTAGACGATCTCATTCCACCACTCCCTCGCGTGTTGAAAGAAAAGAAGTCCAAAGAAAAAGATGAAAAGCAATGGAGGAATGGACGACATTGCATTGCATTGGATCGGAGAATAGAATTGGAATTGGGGAAGTAGAAGTAAAAGTAGTTGAGTATCGACCAGGATGAGGACGAATTCGTCCTCTTCGTCGTCCAAAGGAAAATAAGGCTCACTCTCTCCCTTCATCTCATTCATCCATTCAACCATGCATCCCATCAGTCTAGAATACAGTCTAGAATTCACCAGAAATACTACAATTCACTCATTCCTTCTCTTAGCATCAGGATGTCCAAAGGTACAAGGTCCCCAAAAAGTGTTTTACTCAAGTAACTCGAAATACGCATTAAAAGTGCTCAAAAATACAGCCGGAATGTACATCTCACTTTCCGATATAATTCACCAGTCATACTACAATCCACTCATTCCTTTTCTCAGCATGAGGATGTCCAAAGTAATAGTCTGGGTCCCATCGTTCAGGGTCCACAAAAACTGATTATCACAAGAAACTTGAAATATCCAATAAAAGTGCTCAAAAATACAGCCAGAATGTATATCTCGCTATCTGACTACTTTCACCGCTTTCTATGGTTTCTCCACTTTCTATGCTTTCTCCACTTTCTATGGTGTCTCCACTTTCTATGCTTTCTCCACTTTCTCCATTAGAATACATGGAGTAAGATCGGTTTCTAATTGAAAATCGGCTTATATTGAACACGGGTTAAATTTCCCGCGGCTACTAATACAAATAATGCGGCATAGGGTGGGACATTTTCTTGAGGTACCCTGTTGCTTATGTCCTTTTAGTCCTACGAATTTCGATTGCACTTGCACTATTGGAGTGACTACACAAACCTGGGTCCCACCACACACACACACACACACACACATCAGGTTCAAATTTATTTAGAAGATATAGAAAGCAGTATAGTTGAGAGAAGGTGACTTTCTCTTCCTTTCTCCTGCTTTCTCCCTAAACCTAGCAAGCAAGCAACCAACCAAGCAACTTGAAACTCAAACGAAACGAGTAAAATGAAAGAAGTGGAAGTTCGTTGAAGTGAGAGGGAGAGGTTGGCAGGAAACACACGGATGAGTCGCTTCTAGCCCAAAAAAAAGTAGCAGAGAGAAGAGAGAAAGTGTAGCGCTGCATTGCTCTACCGTTCTCTCATTTCACATGTGTTACTTTCTCTCTCCGTCCGACTACTTCTAATTGTAACCTCTTATGGTCAAGTAAATAGATCAATCTTCCGTCTCAACTCTTACTTGGACTTGGTCAGGAGAAAGTAGGAAAAGAGAAAGTAAGAAAAAAATCACCTATTTGATGTCTTTGCTAATGTACTACCCGTAGTTGGGTCTTTTCTGAAATACTGCGAACTTTCTTTCCTTCGCTTCGTCCTGAGTTAGTTAGGCTCTCAAGAATTCAATTCTCTTCCGGGAAATCATATTGAAAGAACAAACAAACCGGGTCGCCGCATGGCTAGAATTGAAATAGCTGGTTCCGTATCTGACGAGGAAGCTTTTCTACATGTAAAAAACGAAGTGGCTTGTGGAGGGTACCCCTAGCAGTAAAAATCTGTATTGGTATTATAGAACCATTCTAGAGCAAGTAGCTGTCATTGCCAGTACGTCGTTCATATAGCGAAATGGTAAGGGGCTGACTGTACCAGCACTTGCAAAGCGACCCTTGTGAAATATTGAAGGGAGCACTGGGACCAAGAATTCGCGACATATCGTATAGCTGTCACCGAAAAAATATTTCTTCAGAGTACACTCTCAACTTTTCTAATCAAGGATCGACCTAATTATCGTTAGGGAGGGAGTATGTTCGTTAATCAAGCCATCTATGGCAACCATAAGTGCACAGTTAGCAATATCGCCCAAATGGGTTGAACTTTGACCTAAATGGCACTAAAGGTCCTATCTCAAACTTTCCAAAGGATTAATTAAGATTCGCTTCATTTCTTGCTATATATAATTCATAGAACTAACTCCTGTTCAATATAATATAGAATATTTCAGGTCATTCCATCAAAATCATGGAACTTTTTTGATCAATTCTTTAATTAATATCGAATCTGTCGCTGAAATACGGACAAACCGCAAAAATTAATTGAAAATGTTTCAGAATGAATTCGAACGTGTGCAAAAATATATTCCTACAATATTGGAGAATATCCATGGATAATGCAGACATTAGTGCTGGGAAGGAAAGGAAAAGAAAGCGAGGGGGAATTGGAAGAGGGAATGGAATGGAATTAGGGATCACCACGTGAAAATGATGGAGAGGTCCCCGTTCTTCTTCTTCTGGTCCAGGAGGAGAAATGGAGGTACCGGCACAGCACTACTACTAGCAGCACCCTCCACATCCATGTGTGGGGTTGGGCTAGAAATCTTCCTCAGAGAGATCGATATTGGCACACGTACCGTACGTACGTACAAGAAACGTACTTGTACAAAAACATGTAAGGGAACTCTAGAATTATTTTATTCAGATAAGGTTTGAGTTAGACACGATGGGCTACCTAGGAAACCTCCAGTACTCCAGTCGTTCTCTTTCCTCAGGAATCCTAGCTAGGGATAGCTAGACATAATTTTAACGTTAGATTTAACCCCTAGAATACACAGAATAGAAAGACAGAGACAGACATTCGAATAAATAGTAGGAAGATGAAAGATCAATAAAACCGTAGGGAGGAAACAGAATAAACTGGTCCAGCAGTACATAAAGGAAAATAAACATAGGGGTACCTAACTTAACTGTCCAAATAAATTTTAATATTATTGTTTCTGTATTTATTACGGTAGTTATTTTATTAGTGAATTTAAGCGGGTATTTTAATATAAGGTCTTCTCCAGCTTTCTCCATATGGAGAAAGTGGTGAAAGTCATCGTTATAGTTAAGAATACTTTGAAATGTTGCCAATTTTTCAGCAACCATCAAAAATTTGCGAAAAACGAAGGCCGAATAAATGTTTACTTTACAGTACACGCTCCAAGTCTCTAAAACATAATATTTGTGTTTATTCTTTTTTATTTTTAGGATGCTCTGGAATATTGAGACGAGAATTTGATCTCCCTGATGAATATGCGAACTGTCTGTGAAGATTCACCTCCTAATATTCATATTTCGTATTCCTCGCTTGCGTAGGATTATGTACATATTATCTCATATTATTCCTCACATAAAAATTCTTGGAAGATGTAAAGAATCATCTTTATTTTCGTACCGTAGTCCGTGACTCAAATGTCAACACGCGCCTCCCATTACCATTACCAATCCTACCCATCAACAACAATAAACATTATGAACATGGGAACAAGATTTGAAATTTGCATACACGTACTCTACACACTCGTACACGTACAAATACACAGAGGATTTTTGACGTGTACGTACAGGGTTACAAATATATTTTCGCACACAACTTTTGTCGAAATCGGGTGCTTATATATGTATTGTTGAAATTGTAAACCAAAATCACCAATATTTAATTGAAATCATAGAATTTGTAGCAATACCATCGATTATGTTATTAAATTACCAGTTTAGAAATCAAATCATCAAAATTGTAGCAAAATCGTCGAAAATGAAACAGAGTAATCGAAATTGAATCAAAATCATGGAATGTGTATCGAAATCATTGAAATTGAAGAAAATACATCGAAAATGAAGTAAAGTCATCGAATTTGAAGCCAAATCGTCGAAATTGAAGGCAAATCATCGAATGTGAAGAAAATACATCGAATTTGAAGCAAAATCAGAGTTTAAAGTAAAATCATCGAATTTGAAGCAAAGTCATCAAATTTGATGTAAAATCAACGAATTTGAAGCAAAAACATCAAATTTGAGGCAAAATCGTCCAAATTGAAACGAAATCGTCGAATTTGAAGCAAAATCAGAGTTTAAAGTAAAATCAACGAATTTGAAGCAAAAACATCGAATTTGAGGCAAAATCGTCCAAATTAAAACGAAATCGTCGAATTTAAAGCAAAATCAGAGTTTAAAGTAAAATCAACGAATTTGAAGCAAAAACATCGAGTTTCAAGCGAAATCATCGATACTCTATAAAAATCAATTATACGTATATGGGCAAAATACAAATTGAATTACCTGTTTTGAAGTAATATCACAGATTTCGGCCAATATGATACAAATTTGCGCAAAAATTCGTGAAAAAGAATGTGGTATTCATTCATGTCAAGTCAGCTGAACCTAAAGATGCTGAAAACTTGTCTTTTAACCTAAGAACTTGGACAGGGTGGACTAAATTTTTTTTCTAGCACTAGTATATTTGGAACCCTGTAACATAAATAAATATATTCCATGAGAGAAAGTCCATATAATCCCTTGGAGAACGGATGGATATGCAGAATGATCTTCATTTTAGATGATCCCAGCCAAGACTAGGAATTTGGTAGAAGATCTCTAAAAAAAGAGAAGGGAAAGGATAATAATAATATTATCCATGGAATTAATAAGAATGTGAAGGGAGCGGACGTCGAAGGCGGAAATTTAGTCAGACATGAGTTCGAGCTTTCATTTCCATTCTTCATGCATGGCATGGCTCAAAAAGCTTTCATTTCCTTCCTTGTTTGATGAGCTTAGCCATCGAAGGGCTGACTGACTAAATATTAAAAACAAAAGACGAAAGATCCGAGTCGGAGTCCCTAAGGACACAATTTAAAATTAAAATCATAGACTAGTTCACTCCGGATAATCCATCCTAATAATGGCATTCAGGGAACAACATCTCCCTAGAATTTAATATTTCAATTCCTCGTCTCACATATTTAGTACACAACACTAATTACTACAAAAACTGCATAAATATTTAATCAAAATCGACGAGATACAAAATTTTATTTTCAAAAATAACTTTACAAATTTGTTATTTTCACTCATTTGTAATTTTTCTAAAATGGAATGCGGCTCAGAATAAAATAATAGACTGATTTTATTTACAGGGTGGCAAATAAATATGTTTCCAATATTAAAAATAACGAAATAAGAATGATACGCAGCACATCTACCAGGGGGAAATATTTCACATCCATCCTGCGACATACTCCCTCCCTTTCTACAATATATTCAAACATAAATGGTTGAAGTGTACGTAATGGGACATCTCTTACATCGTTATGTTGAGGGTTTGATCTCCAGAGATCACACTGTATGCTGGTTAATACAGATGGTTTCTCCAACTTCCAAAGGATTTCAATTTTAGAATACTGTTGGGGTACTTTTTCAATTCCAAATGCAAATATTGTCACATTCGAAATAAAGTCGTCGATTTTGCTGTAAAACCATAAATTTTGAAGTAGGACCATCGATTTTGAAATAAAATCATAGATTTTGAAGTAATGTCATAGCTTTGAAGAGAAATCATCGATATTGAAGCCAAATCCCAGATGTTGAAGAAAAATCCGCAATTTTGACGTTAAATCGCCGAGTTTAAGGTAAACCCATCGATTTCAGAGCAATAACTTTGATTTTGAAGCAGAACTACCGAAGTCGATGCAAAATCATCTAAGATGAATAAAATTGGTCATAGCAATTGAAGTAGATTCATATATTTTGACGGAAAATCGTCAAAATAGAAGAAAATTCACGCATTTTTAAGTAATATCACCGACTTGAAAAAAAATACATCGATATTATAGGCTAACAGAATCAACGATTTTAAAACATATAATCTTAATTCGAAGTAAGGTCACCCATTGTCGCCATGCCATGATACCATGTAGACATCATGTTGCCATCAATTGGCATGATTATGGGGAAAATTGGTATACTCGCACAATAGTGAGCTAAATGAGCCTACCTTTTCTTGAAATTTGAGTTGAGGTAGAGATTAAAATAATAAGGCGCATTAATTGTGCCTCCACTTCGACTTCGACTTTCTCAGACTCGACTTTGAGTTAAATGAATATCTTAGTCTTAGTTATTCCTTTTGTAGAAAAGAAAGAGGTATGACGTTGCCTAAGGAAACCCCTTATTCCGTGTCTGCATTTATGCATTATGGTAATGAGGAGAAGTTTTCAAAGTGATAACAGTAGTCCTGGTGAAAGTCAAGTCTGTGAGAAAGTGTCGGGAAAATAAAGAAAAACTTCATCCAGGCACTCGTTGAGAACAGAGGTATAGTTATCATTAGATTTCTCTATAGCCACCCCCTTGTAGATTTTAATTAGAAAGCGACAATCATTTGGGAGCTAAGCAATAGTTGATGGGGCATTAAATTTCAAGGAGACTGAGACTTTTCCCTCCCCATTATAATTCTTCCATCCCTTTTCCTTTCTTCTAATAAATATTCACCGTTCTATTTCTATGTTCACGTTCTGTCAAATATTCAAATTCACGAAACACCAATCCAATGTTTTGATCCGTCAACCCTTTTCTTCAAAGGTTCCGGATATAGTACATACAGTCGTAGCATTTCTTTCTATGTCATCCTCATCCAAATATACCACTTCTCCCCTAAGGCTGTCACTATGACGCCAAATTCATACATCTGAAAATGGATTATGTAACAGGGTGCCACCTGTATTCAGTGGATTATGACAAATTTTAATAAATATTACTAGGTTTTAATTTTGATATTAAGTAGATTTTGTTTAATTTTTGTAGATTTTGTTAAATTTTCGTAGACTTTAGTTGAGTTTGGTAGATATTGATATATATATATATATATACTATTTCATTTTGGTAGATTTTGTTTGATGTTGGAAGATTTTGTTTGATTTTGGTAAATTTTGTTCGTTTTTGGTAGATTTTGTTCGATTTTGGTAGATTCAGTTCGATTTTGGCAGATTTTGTTTGATGTTGGTAGATTTTGTGTGATTTTGGTAAATTTTGTTCGATTTTGGTAGATTCTGTTTGATGTTGGTAGATTTAGTTTGATTTTGGTAGATTTTGTTTGATTTTGGTAAATTTTGTTCAATTTTGGTGGATTTTGTTTGATGTTCAATTTTGTTGTTTGATGTTCGTAGATTTTGTTTGATTTTAGTAAAATTTGTTCGATTTTGGTTGATTTTGATTTTGTTTGATATTGGTTATTTTAATTGTTTTTGGTATATTTTGTATGATTTTTGTAGATTTTGTTTGATATTGGTAGATTTTGTTTGATTTTGATTTTGTTTGGTTTTGGTAGATTTTGTTTGATTTTGCTAGATTTCGCTTGATTTTGGTATATTTTAGTTGATTTTGGTAGATTCTGGTAGATTTTGTACGATTTTGGTAGCTTTTGTTTGATTTTGTTTGATTTTGGCAGATTTTAGTTGATTTTGGTAGATTTTGGTAGATTTTGTTTGATTTTACTAGATTTCGCTTGATTTTGGTATGTTTTAGTTGATTTTGGTAGACTTTGTTTGATTTTGCTGGCTTTTGGTATATTTTAGTAGTTTGGTCAATGATTTCTCATAAATTATCAAACAATGATTTTTAGGTCGATAATTGACCTCAACATAAAAAAATGGATTTTCCGTTAAGATTTCTTCTGGATTTCTTACCCCGCACCTAGTGTAAAAGGAAGAATTAGTGGCCAGTCATCATTTGTGGGCGTGTTTTGAGGGTCACGTGCTCAAGCAATTGGCAAATTCACGCCAATGTATGACAAATTGGATGCAAATTACAATTATCGCAAAGCTTTTTGGTCAAAAATGTGAATAAACATAAGCATTTCTACGATTTACTAAAAAAAATGAAGTAAAATTATGGAAGAAATCGTACAGCTTTGAAAAAAAAGAAAGTACTGAGGTGAAAGCACGGACTTTATTCAAGTATCTACCCAGGAATAAATGGGAATGAAGGAAACCAGGGGGAAATTCAAATGTGAAGCAGGAACAAATCCTTGGAACATTGTAGAGATGGGTTGGGATTGGATTGGATTGGTTCGATGAATCCGTGGACACATTTTTTATCTAAAAGTTTTAACATCCAGGACTCTGTTCCTGCCGCATGACGACGACATGGAGTCTGAGCTCTGCCCAGGGCTCTTGGGTTTTTGGTCCATGAGAAAATAATTCAATCGGTGCGGTGAGTATCCATAGTTACGTTCTCCTAGGGAGAAAACTCATAATTTATAAACTTTTCCGACATACATACACACATACATGCATAGACGTACGTACATGGTGCATTCATGGTACATGATAAGGAATGGAACGAATTCGAGTGTCTCCTACTCCTTCCCTTGTCAAAGTCCTCCTGGGCTAGACAGACAAGAGCAAAAGTTAGCAATCCAGTTTGATCGAGTCTCACTCACTACGCACTATTAATCTTTCAGTTTTTTTTTTCTGAAGGACACGGATCCAGGCATCACATTCGTATCGTACTGAAATGTACGGAAATTCGCGTATCCCGCACCTTATTACGTTATGTCACCGGCAGTTGGTCAAATTGCGCCAAATAATGTTAGAATTTTGGTTCTTTATTCATAATTCCAAATAATCTACCCGGTGTATCAAAAAGAATGAGGCCACCTTCGCTTCTTGTACGGATTTTTAAATTTCGCCCCGTTTTTGAAATAAACCAGGAAATCGTAGCGTGACGTATTTATGAACCAAACGTAGGAATAGGTAATGATTTGACCGCCTGATTGAATTGAATGCCGGTGACACACGTAACTATTCTAATGGAAAATCTAGCCCTTTATTCCAGTGAGTCTTTTGTCATGTGTCCTTCTATTCCATTCCTTCTACCCCTTTTCCTCCATGAATCTCATTTCTCCAAAACAAGCACTTGAATTTCACGGAACCCAAACTTTTGCTTACTACACGAATTGCAAAGCCCACATTATCGTTTCCATTCTACCCGGGTTTTTTAGAATAGATTCGGTAGTTACGTACCTTCCAAATATGCAAAGGTTTTCTATTTGTGTCCATAGTGCTGTAAACCCTCATATCAAGTACTTCTCGATTTAACATGTGAAATCTCATGCTACCTCCGAATATTAAAATATACACATTTAAATATTTAGGTAACATTTCGCTATGTCCAGGGTTCGATCCTTGGGACACATGATGTATATTTTTATACACTAGGGTAAGCGCTGCTAAATATCGCCACTCAAGGGTAGTATTTTAGGGAATTCCATTTAAACAGGAACTTTTATCCCGATTAACCGTAATAAATGAATGTTTATTCACTTTCTACCATCAAATTTTATATCTTTTTGACTCTATGGCTGGAAAAGCTTTGATCCTGGACTCACTTAATGACCCCCGCACCTTTTTCACGGGAAGACAAGGAGACAGTCATAAAATTGTAAAAAGCAGAAAGGAAATTGCCTATTCATTCACGGTACGGTAGCGTCGTGGTAAGACCTGTGACCTTTCCTCTTCGATATAAGCAGTTAAGAAAGGATTTTCTTTTATTACTTTTGTTGAGTCAAGACGTGGACCTGGAACTGGATGGGACATTTTGAAATTAAACTCTGCAGACTATCTCTTTTCCACCAACTAAACCGAAGCCAAGCCAACCATCAAATTTAAATTCAGTTAGCTGAATTGGAAAACCACCTTATGACTTTTATGACGGAGGGGAAGGGTTATGGCGTGGAAGCTCAGGTTCGATATAGAACCCCTAATACTACATCTCTCAGATTTGATTGGGGGACATATAAAAATGCTGGCTACAGAGAATTTTCTCGAATCGTAGCATTTTCGTCTATTTTATCACCAAAATTTATCACATCTTCTACGTCGTGATTTTAATAATTAGGCACCCTCGACAGTATTTATTCTATTATTAACCGGCTTTTCTATTTATTCAATGAGGTTCACAGTTCAAAGGACCCTTCCCCGTGAATTTCACCACTCTCTCTGTTACTTTCACCGCTTTCTCCGTGAATTTCACCACTTTCTCCGTTACTATCACCACTTTCCCCGTTACTATCATCACTTTCACCGCTCTTTCCAATACGATCGCCACTTTCTCCGTGACTTGCACCACTCCGTGACTTTCACCAGTTTCTCCGTGACTTTCACCAGTTTCTCCGTGACTTTCACCACCTCCTCCGTGATTTCCGTCTCCGTGACTTTCACCATTTCTCAAAGCTTTCACCACTTGTTCCATTGAATTTATGCAGAAAGCTTAGGAAAAATTATATTGGATACAGATATAGATGTTTAGGTAGATTTGCATATACATAAATTTTTAGAAGGCTTACATTTCATGTGGTGGCGCGTGTTCATTGGATTGGTTGTCATTGTTCCTGTCCTCCAGGAATTAATGAGACACACACACTTGAGACAAATTTAACTAGTTAGGACTTATCTTGTCACACTCACACTCTCTCAAAGTCACGAAGTCAAGCTTTTGGTTTCTGATTCCCAGTCTACTCTTATTTCGTAACTCAATCGGATGGGAGAGACAGACAGAAGAATACCAATTGTACCTCATGTCAGCTTTATTTAGCAGAACAAACAAACTACGCAGTAGTTTCTGAGCAAAATGATGAGGATGTGGGACATTTGCCTGTGACAGGAAACGGAAATCAAATCAGCACATCACATCACATATGAATTAATTCTACGGACGTGTATCTTCAAAGTCATCATAAGTCAAATGAGCACGAACTTTGAAATTAAAGTCAAATGTACCACGGAGCTTTTTTTAATGACTTTTAGTGAGTTTTTTCGACATTCAGTGTCAAGACAATTAATTTTGATTGGAAAATTTCTTACCGTTTGACGCGTCTTAGCCAAAAACTAAATCATATCGTCTTGTTCCATACAATGAAGAAATTTACTCTCATAACTGATCTTGAGCTGAATTCCGAGAACTAAATTGGATCTGGGAAAGACGTGGATTACCAAAAACAAGACTTGGATTAAAACATAAATTGAATCACCTCTGTTCAGCTGAAAACCAATCCATTCTCGCCAAGAAGAAATTTTATATTAGGGTAAGGTGGGCTGGTTTGCCCTAATTTGGTGCAAGTGGGCTATACTCATTTTCATTTTAGGGTAAGGGGGGCTAGTTTGCCCCAATTTGGTGCGAGTTGGCCCTATTTCAATTAATTATATTACAAAAATTCCAAATGGTGACGTGTGGTAGCCTGCGATTAATCAAACGTCTTAATTTCTTTCTGTGAGTACATAGAAATGTCCTGAGAGAAAATTTACGTTCATTAGCTGAATAAAAGAGTTTCCCCTGAATGAACAAAAAATTTTTGCTAACGAACTGCATGAGGTGAAAGTAAAAGTTTTTTTTTCTCTTTTGGAAAGTTGAGCATAAAAGGAATGAAATGATTCATAAAAAGTTGAATTTATGTGCAGTATCTGTCGTGTATGGCTGGCATACATGGCCTAATATTAGACTAGACTGTCTATTGAAGTAGAAATCTCTCTCATACAAAAAGGTAGAGAAAATAAATGTACATAGAGTGCTTTGGTTTTACCCATTGGAGTTAACCTAACAAGTTCTGTCGTTGTGGAGAAAGTACTTTCTACTTTCTCCACCTAGCTTAGCAAGAAACTCCTTCCGACCGAAACAAATGGAATGGAAGTTTCTCCTGCTAAGAAGCCCTTTCATTTTTACCTAACTTGACTTTCTTTTTCAATATTGTAGTATAGTTTATTTTATAGGGTGGTTCATAAATTTTTATTTTATTTGTGAGATAAAAATAATTGTGGTTTAAATACATAAATATTTGGATTAGGGGGCTTTTTTTAAATAGTTAGAAGATTGTTGACATCCGGTTCAAATTTATTGCGAATTGGTTATGAACCACCCTGTAGTCCTTTGATTTTGACTCTGTGATGGGATGTTGGTATGAAAAGAGATGATTGTATGAGTTTTTGAAATGGAAACCTCGGAGACACTTTGGTGACTATTAGAGCAAAGCCGAACCCATCCACATCACATTACTCTCCATCTCCACTTCCACTCTCTCCAGAAACAATTTCATGTAAAGTAAACTTTCCACGTTTAGAAAGTTAGTCTGAGGAAGCCCTAGTAATACGTAGTAATAGTTACAATCTAGTCCGCTTCACTCAAAACTTTTGCTCTACGACTCTAGCCGTCTAGAATGGATGGATTCATCTCCTTTGTTAAACTACAATCTCCTATACTTTAACTATTTAGTTCCAAATTATTTAGTTATTTCAAGTCAATCCAGGCTATGGACGTCGACAAGGGAATCTCTTCAACTGAAAAACATCCGTTATTTTTGGTGCCGGAAATATGCTAAACCAAAACACCGGCATTGCGATCCCTAACCCTGCATATCTTTTTTAAGATTTCAAACATTTCTAGCAATGAACCAAAGCACATACATTTATGAAAAAATGTACGCCGTTGGAAATCGCTCCACTTCATACATGTTATCGGCATTTTTATCCTGAACAACTTTTGTGAAGGTCCTACCCCCAAAAGTCTTACCGTTCAGCCGCTAACAATAAACAGTGGTCATGTGAGGTGAAAGTGAGTGAAAGCAGAAATGAAAGTCGCCGAACGACGTTGCACATGCTTCCCAGTGTATTTCTAGCCGCCAAACTGTTAGACTTTTGGGGGTAACACCTTCACAAAAGTTGTTCAGGATGACACTGCCGACATCTCTGGTTGGTTTTGACATTAAAATTGCTTACCTTGTGACGAAACAGTTAGTTTTCAATGACTCAAATAAATGCGTACGTACAAAGTCAAAATGTCTTTCCATTTCTCCCGGGTAGTTCAAAATGCGTCTATTTCTCCCGGGAAAATCGCTCAAACTTTTTCAATGAAAAGATTTCCGACCGACTGCAAATGGAATTAATGTAAAATGTAGCATTTTTTAAAATTGTGAATTTTTTAAATTCAATCTATGCACGTGCATGCTTGGTTGTTTCCTGAGATGAAATTTCAAAATTGTTCTTAGCAAATAAAATAAATATTAATTTTCCGACGGAATTCTTGCGGGAGTTTCCCGGAATGGTCAAAACCAGAATTTCTCTATGTAGTGGTTGGAAACTCTGGAAGTGAAATGAAAATGGCCTAAGGACTTTTGAATTTTGGTCCAAGTCCATTTGAGAGCGCAGTTGAGCGCAACGTCCACTCAAGAGAGTTGAGTCTTGAAATTGGGAAACTAACAAGTTTTCTGAGGTTGAAATTCCATTGCATTGCTTGGGGGTTGAACACGAAGGACGGACGGACGGACTTTAATAAAAATCCATATTGGTTCCACTTTATGAATTCTCAAATGAGAGTCCCTTCTTCCAAACCATTCCTTTCCTTCCTTATCAATTTGACCTCAAGCACTTTTAGAAATTGGATCCACAAAAAGAGAAGGACATGAGGAGAAAGTAGAAAGTAGAAAGTCGAAGAAAGTGATTTTTATCAGGGTGTCTCATAATTTGACAAATATTCTACGTAGATATATGTTCATACTTAAAAATGACTGAACCACCCTGTGGAGAACTACGTCGTATTATTCGTAAGAGGGAGAATTATTAAAAAATGTATAGCCAGAGACTGTCATGTCATGACATTGATGACCAAAAGTTTACTCTGGGTAAGGCTCGTATGGTAGGAAAACCGATGGAAGCGATTGGATGTGGAATGAAGGACCAATCACTCACTCACGAGATGAAGTAATCACGGCTTCCAATGCCGTGGCTTCTCAGAGTGAAAGCCTTTCAGTCAACCTGAACCAAAAGAGAAAGCAATACTTTTACTACAACTTTCTTTTTTTTCTTCCAGCCAACAAAAAGGAAAAAAACAGACACAAAAGTTTGAAAATGGGATCGAAAATAGCACGGCACAAAACATAGCAGAATAATATGATAGGGTGTTTCGAATGTTTTCATATAATTGCGATACCCTGTAAAATTGACACAACTTTTGAAATTGGGAGACCATATCATTGCGGCAGCCTCTTTAATTGCCATACCCCCGACAACTTCACTATGTAAAATTGACGCCCACTGTAAAAATTGGGACACCCTGTAAAATTGGGACACCCTGTAAAATTTAGACACCCTAGGGAATTGCGACATCATATCATTGCGGCAGTTTTTTTAATTGCGACACGCCGAGAAAATTCACTATGTAAAATTGACGCACATGTGTAAAAATTTGGACACCATGTAAAATTGTGACTCCCAATAAAATTGAAATACCCTATGAAATTGCGACATCATATCATTGGTAGCCTTTTTAATTGCGACACCCCGGGAAAATTCACTATGTAAAATTGACGCACAATCTAAAAATTGGGACACCCTGTAAAATTGGGTCACCTTGTAAAATTGGAACTCCTAGTAAAATTGAAACACCCTATGAAATTGCGACATCATATCATTGCGGCAGCCTTTTTAATTGCGACACCCCGCGAAAATTCACTATGTAAAATTGACGCACAATCTAAAAATTGGGACACCTTGTAAAATTGGGACTCCCAGTAAAATTGAAACACCCTATGAAATTGCAACATCATAACATTGCGGCAACCTTTTTAATTGGGACACCCGGTAAAATTGGGACACCCCGTAAAATTGGGACACCCCGTAAAATTGGGACACCCCGTAAAATTGGGACACCCCGTAAAATTGGGACACCTTTAAATATTGCGAGACCCTGTGAAATCTATCTATACAGGCTCCTGAGGCTAAGCTGAAAAAATATTCTTCGTATATTTTGGTTTGTATAAAGTGAGTTTCCATTTTCGGCTAGTCCCAACCGAGAGAGAAAGCGAAGGGGGTATGTCATTAATCTTTGCCACTCCATCGACGCGGGAAGTTGAGGATAACACATGGATGAATCATATATTCACACGAACACACACATGCACATACGCATACATACAGTCAGTAAGTAAGTGACTAATGTGAGTATATGCATTGGTGAAAGTAAAAGTGAAAGTGGGTGAAAACCGGCCGAACGAGATATGCTTTCTCTTTTTTTTTAAAAAAATCCCAGAACGGAAGCTCAGAATCTACAAGTTTTAGCTTTCTCCATCTTAACTTACTTTCCCTGACGACGAGAAAGCGAAGAAAAATAAATTGATATTACTATTTCCCCCTCGGCTTTGGCTTTCTTTTTTTATTGAGTTGCTTTTCTCACTTTCTCCCGGTTACCAAGGATTGGATCGAACCCCGCGTAGCTTCTTAGCAGAAAAGAGATTTCGAAGGATACAATCAAGGATAAAATGCATTTAAAAAAAGGTACAACCTGAGAATTTTATGAATAAAAACATAGGATTGACAGAATCGACGCAACTTGACAACCCTTTCTTACTAGGTAAGCTCAAACTGTCAAAAAATAGAATCAAGTTTGCTATTTTGAAACTGGTTAAATTCTAATTTCATATTCACCGTATTTATTTCGTTAGTAGCCGGTTTTTGATATAAGCCGGTATTCTAATCACCAGTGCTTTCTCTAACTTTCTCCATGTATGCTGACGGAGAAAGTGGTGAAAATTTTTGCAAACCAAGACTCATGAGTTTTCCGCATAATGATGGTTACTATAGTGAGCGTCATCTATATGTACGTATCTATATCTGACTGTGCGCGGAGGACAAACTCTAATGATGTTGAGATCTTCCTATTTCACCATTTCGTAATTTGTGGACAGAAAGAAAAATAAGTTTCCAAAGAGCTGACCAAATTCAGTGCGGAGAATTTGGTAATTGGTTCTAAGAAAACTAATTCTAAGAAAATTTTGTCAGAATGGCGCAATTCTAACATCATTACCGGGACTACAATGTTCAAAATCCATAATTATAGTGATTGTTATTTCCAATAGCGGAGATGGAGAAAGACGAAAAATGTCGTTGATTTGGTCAGGTCAAAAAAAAAATTTGGTGAAATAATGAGAGTGTACATTATCGGGATGAAATCTGCTTCATTTCTTCACAATTACTTAGATCAAAAACAACCGGATTATGTTCCTGTGGTTTCGAATGTCCTCGGTAATGAAAAACAAATTAAAATTATTCGTGGCAAAAAACAAGTGATTTTTTCATAATATGTGACAAATTGTTTTTCTAGTTTTGTCGTATCTCAAAAAAAAACATAAGGCCTTCAAAAAACTAACAACAACCCTATAATTGCTTTCGAAGTTTTCCTTCATTATTCGGCAATTTTTTCCAAAGTGTCTGCCCTCCAGTATTTTTTCAACTTTAACGATATGAATTAATGGGAGCAAAGCATGTATCAATCTCAGTCTAGTACCTAAGCCACTAAAAGTTACAAATGGCCAAGTACGGCAACAATTGGGTACTTTGAATGCTGAACTTACCTTAAGGTTAATTAGAAGCGGTCGTCAACCGTAAACATTTTAGTTAATTGTTTTTCCCCACAATCATGTACGTGTAAAACCAAAGATGGTCTGACTATAACGGCATGATTGAATCTATGCGCCCCTGGTGGGTACTCAAACAGCTAGATTGGCTTTGGCGTCGGCAGGTACCTCGTCGATGGAGATGGGGACCTGTCTGAGTTTAAAGTTGACTTATGTATAATCTTCTCATTTCCTTTGAACTCTACCACTCTACGCCCATACCGGATATACGGAATGAAATTTTGGGTACAAGGTCCCAAATATGTGACAATTTGTGCATTTTGAATGTTATATAGCAGTATATAATGGTGACAACAGGTACAAAACATATTTTCCACCCTGTAGTTCTGTATATGGTGTATTTTGTCGATGTCTTAGAAGGGCAAAGAGAAAAGCGTGGCTCGAAGTCCAATTCCATTGTGTAACGAACCGTTTGGTTCAAGAAGACTAATCTTAAGCGGAATTACAGCTGTTAAAGTAGCTGAAGCTAGCCTTGTGAGAAAAGTCTTGGTCTTAGTCTTAGGAAAAGTGCAGACTTTCTCAGAGGAAATCAACGTGAGAGAGTGTCCATGCTTTCCTTTCCTTTCTTTCCTTCCAACTTTCTCCTTACCTTTCTTCGTCTTGTGTCTGGTTCGATGATTCCTTTTCTCTCTAACCCCAAAAAACTTCCTTCATCTTCCTTCCTTCAAAACACCCACATGTACACTCGGTCGGACGCACACTCAAGGAAAAAGTTGACGAGGAACAGTCCTTTTGGACGTTAGAAACAAAGAAGGAACTCAACTACTAAGCTTTAGTCCTACCACCATACCAGTAAAATACCAACGAATGAGATTATAACTCTGTCTGTGTGTGTGTATGTGTGTGTGGTTGAAAAGAAAGGAGGAAAAAAGGGGGAAAGTAGTAGATTAACTAGTCCTAGTAGAGTGTAGAAGTCTGAACGATAATCCTACGTTCTCTAAATGGAAATTTCCTCGACTGTGTGAGCTATGTTCCCGCTCTTCAGTTATAATCGTCAATTTTTGGTACATAATTTGAAGCGAGGCTTTTGACACACAGCTATTATTTATATTTAATTCTATATATTGTTTATTTATATTCGTAATCATTGCCTGCTATTCACAATCATTACTTATTGTTCGCAACTATGCCCTGTTCTGCACAACCATTACTTGCTGTTCGCAACTATTACTTGCTGTTCGCAACAATTACTTTACTGTTCGCAACAATTATGCGCCTCCAACGAATAACAGCATTTGTCGACTTCACATTTGGTGTCCATACCAACGAATTCAAAATTGGGTGCATCCATATTTGACATCTGGAAGTAGACGTCATGGGTATTTCGCTTGAATTTTTATTTTTATTTGTTCCAGTGCATAGCAATTGGAATTAAAAAAATATTTAATCTGGACCCAAATGAAATGAAATAAACTTTTGTATTGACGTATAAACCAATTAATTGGACTTTTAGCAGTTCTCGTGCTGTTTTCCTGTAAACGGCCCCCAGAAATTAGTTGATTTGCCAAAAATAACAAATCGCTTTGAGGAATGCTGCTATTCGTCAGAGGCACACAATTACTTTCCTTCTCGCAACCATTACTTTTCTGTTCACAACCATTATTTGCTGTTCAAAACTATACTGCTGCGCGCAACCGTTTCTTGCTATTGGCTAATATTACTTGTTGTTTGCAACTATTACTATTAGTCGCTGTTCGCAACTATTAATTGCTGCTCGCAACTATTGCTGACAGTTTGCAATTACTTGGTGTTCGTAAGTTCGCAGCCATTGCTGGTGAATCAATAGCATTACTTGCTGATATGCCCTGACAGTCATCGTACCGTACCCGCTTCGTGGGTCACACTTGGCCGTTGCCTATTGCGGTCAATTCCTTTGGTCTGTTCTTCATATGTCGTACCTGCTTGCGATATTAACTCCTTTGAAGTTCCTGCTTCCAGTGCATTCACCCTCGGCAGTTCTGCTAAAGTCTTCATCGTGGGATTCTACTGCTTACTGTGTTCAACGCTAATGTTCGGGGATGCCATATCCTTGCTCTTTGTTTCATCAAGTAGTATTCTTGTTTCCCGCCAAAATTGTGGAATTCCTAATGAATATGAATATGGAAAGAAAGCTAGTAGTCGTCCCTGGTGCCTGAGATATGAACATGATTGGTTCCAGTCAATGTAAGTTTAGTATTACATCCCTTTTTCGCTAGAATTTGTTTTTAGTTTTATACTTCCTTAAGGCTAAGTTGAGAGTTGAGGAAAAAAATGAAATTAGAAACTAAATGTAAATTTATGGGTGACTAGAATAGGAGCACGTAAGTACGTCAGTCGGTACATAGAGTAAGTTCCCCTATCTTTGGACATGTCCAAACGTTAATGGTGAATGTCTGTGGAACTATGTACGTATGTACAGAAGAGTACTTATTCCCCCAATCCTTTATCTCTCACGTTTACCACAACTTTGATCTTCGAGTTCTCTTATTCTTTCTTTACTTTCTACTGTGTTCTCAAGAGAAGGAGAAGAAAGTTTTCTTTCTCTTCACTAGTTTCTCTCTTCGTTCGTTCGAAATAAGCACGAACGCGAGCCCAAGAAACTGCACAGGCATGGAATATATTTCCGGTGGAACGTACCTCACGTTCCGTGCCAAATAGGTAATACTGGCTGCTCTTTAGGTACTTACATATCGGTACTTATGTACCTACAATATTTTTGGCCCACAAATTTTGAAAAACTTTTCCACAACTTTTTTTGCTTATAAGCCATCCAGTATACAGTAATGTATAGGAAAAACAATTCAATGCTAAAGTTTGGGAACATTTTTATGAAGGGAGGGAGAATGTTGACGTATAACGGTTATATGTATACAGGGTTGTCAAGAAGATGTTGGCAAGGTATAGCCGTACGGCTTTGGCCAGTCTCGGCCCCAATATTGGCATGATATTACTGGGCTATCCCGTAAATCAGTGAAGTACACGTTTATGGATAAAAGGCTGTCGAATTTAACTTAAAGTTTCCAAGTGTACTGTTGCTGTTGGCCTCAATTTGATTTATATAAAATGTTGTAAGGGTATAAAAGCAGACAGGTCCTAGAGCATAGAAGATTTTAAATCTGAAATTCTCATGCGGGACTCAGAAAGTCTCTATGGAATTCTCCTTTCCTTCCTACGATTCTTCTTATGGACCAAGAAAAAAAAATATATGTATGTACGTATGTATGTACGTGTTGTATCCCTGAGTATTTTCACAATTCTTGTCCCATTTTATTTCGTTAGAAAGCTTCCGTTCGTGGACCTCGGAGGATACGTACGTAGGAAATAAGGATGCTGTGGACGTATGGGATGTGCCTGGTCTGCTTGTCTTCTCTTGGAAGACTTGGTGAAAGCCAGAGCTGCCAAAGTAATAAATAATAGTGGAAAAGACGGAAAGAATTACGATGACAGCTTTGAATAAGGAAATAATACATTAGATGAGAATTTTTGTACGAGATGAAGATATATGAGGATGGTTTGGGTCTGGCTGGGCTCGAAAGATAATTCTATTGCATTTTAACTCAATAGAAATGAAAATCCGATTACTTTTTCTTCTATGCCTCGGAGAAAAAAAATCCCCATGAATTCAAGACGGAAGAAGGAACCATCTGCTCTTATTCTGGTTCTGGTTCTGGTTTTAATAAAAGATCCAACCAGCCAAGAATGTCCAAAATCTACAATTATAAGTGTAAGACGATTTCTGTGTTAGCAACCGAGTCGTATAATCCAAAACTCATTTATGCTTTTCTAATCCCTTCCAGTATTTGCGGTTAGGTTTGAGACAGACAAGCTGTTAAAACCAAAATATTGATTCTGTCTTGAAATTAGAGTTTCGGTGAAAGTCTGAAGAAAGTCCGCACAGGACGCTCCAACCAAATTAGAATACAACTTTACGACTTTTAATCAAGATTTACAACACATTTGCAAATTTGCCATTAAAAATTAATTAGCATCTGCAAAAACCATAGAGTAATGACAGAAATGTTCTTGCGAGCATTGCCATGTTGATTTGAATACCGCAAGATGTCGTACGGATGCGCTGTTTGCATGGTATGCATTTGTTTGATCTGGTTAGACACGAAAATATTTATATGACGCCGAATCGACGAGTTGTCCTTCTTGTCACTCAAGAAAACCCTTATAAAAATGAGAGCCGAAGAAGGAAAAGACCGAGCGGATGATCCTCATTGTAATTTGAATGACTCAACCCAGACCGGGCGACATGTCCGCGTCACTCCTTCAACCCATCCGTTCTTGACATTTTGCTGATTCTTGACGCGGTTGAACGTCGAACATTTTCTTTTCCGTTTTTCGTAGACACGAGCAGACAGACAGACAGACAGACAATAATTCCACTCCCTCCCGAATTCTTCATACAGATCGTGTTCTGCTCCCGACATTTCGTGACAAGGACATTTTCCTTGAATCTGCTTACCACTCGTACTCGTACGTACATTTTATCCCTTTCTAGGCGCACACACAAAAAAAGTTTTCTTGTCAGACTTGACGAAGAGAAACTTACATGGAGAGTGAACGTGTAAATGTGTGTCTATGTCTAGGTCTAGGTCTATAAAAAATGTCTATGTCTGTGTGTGTCACTCTCTCTCGTCCATTTATTCTACCCAAGTACCCTCCGATATTCATTTTTTCTTATTCATTTCAAAATATGCCGTGAAAAATTTTGGTCATTTCAAGGGTGGCGGAATGTTCGGTCCTGCACTCCTAAATGTCGAAAATTCGCTTAATCCTTGGGTTTTTATGCAAATCTGGCCTTTTTGCCATTTATGGGCGTGGTTTGGTGGTCACGTGCTCATAAAGGTATAAAATGGGGCACATTGACACACTTTTTGATATTCTGTGCCCCACACAAAAATGGTAAGGTATTTTTTGATGTAACCCTAGGGTTTCGTGCCAATTACGTTGATTGAGAAAATAAAAGCACGTTTTGCGGATGTGACAGAAGAAGAGTGAAGGGCTCAGGGTGCATGCTTCATAAAAGGTGCAATTCCAGAGGAGACAGTTGAGTCTGGATGCAGTATTTCATTCCAGTTTTGGAAGAAACTTCTGGAGAAGATGAAGACTCAGAATTTCTGGGACGACTGAAGACTCGCTTGTACTTTCTTGACATGGTCTGCTCTAGAGTGAGTCATAAAATGAAAAGAGCTGCTGACGAGGAGATTTGAGTTTCCGGAACTGGGCTCTTCCATTCCATCCAAAGTCGAAGGATGTGAGGAAGTCTCTGGGGACAAAACTCGTCTCCTGTATTATACAACTCGACTCGAGGAACTCAGTCATATTTCAATCCAATCCCATAAAATATAACGACATATTTAAGAAGAACTTTAATAGCTTTAAAATCATCAAATGGGGAAGTCCTGTTCAAGCACTAATTTCCTTTTAAATTAATTAACCAAACTATAAGTTCTTCCATTACTTGCACTTTGGGGACTTCGTTCAAGTCAGAAACAGAATGCTATTATGAACATTAATTCCACTGTCTTAAAAAGTAGGCAAAAGTGGCCATTTTGGAATTATTCCTCAAAATTCTTCTGGGTTTTCATACTTTGCATTTTTTTTTATGAACTTCATTTTTTTCGTACGATGAACATCCATCTTGATAAATTTGCCTCTCCTGAATTCGATTTCCTAGTTTATTCTATTTTTATTCTTTTCACCAACTTTCACCAATTTACTTTCTCCACTTTCCCCACTTTCACCAAATTCTGAGATTTCCAACTTACCCTGAAGCAGTAAATTCGGAATGCAAATTAAAGGAGTTTTCTTTGCAAATTCCTTCAATGGAATTCTAGTAATTTAACTCTCCAAAAACTTTTAATTAAGTTTAAATGTGGAGAAGACGAATAAAAAGAAATAAAAACGAAACAAGGCCAGTACCTGGATTTTCTACTCCAACACTTCAATCCGCACTTCAGTCCAAATTAACAAGTTCTATAATCTGCACCTTCAATTTTCTCAAGATTTATCTTCAGTTCTACTTCACATTAAATAGTTTCTGAGTTTGCAATTTCATTTGAAAGAGCTGCTTTCATTTTCTTCTTAATTAGTTGAATACACACGTACGAAGCTTTCTAAAGTTCGTAAGAAAATCCAAGAATCTTAATTTCAGCAATTTCCTCTTAAAAACAAACACTTGTAGTGGAGTGTAAAGTTAGAAATTGAAGGGTCCTGCACTTAATCTATTGTGTAGGGTGGTTCATAAATTACTGGTTTGGCAATAAGAGATTAATTCTATTGATTATGAACTACCCTGTATTTGAAATAAGCTCGATAAGTCGTATCCGTTGCACGGCGCGCTAAGGCACGTGACTTGTTAGTAATACCTATACCTTTGACTACGAAGGAAGCATGAGAGAGAGGAAGGAAGTGGAGGAGTTGTCTCAAAACTTTTCTCCCGTGTCAGACCAAAACTTTGAGACAGTTAGTTCACGCTCTTGTGTGTATAAAACCCGAGTCTGAGTCTCGTCTTAGTTACTTTCTCTAAGTAAATGAAGTCTTGAGAAAGTTTATCTTGTAGTGCTTGGGTTTGCTCCGTGCGTGTCTCATCATGTGAAACTAGAGATGAGTTGCTGAAAACACTCAACGAATAATTGTTTCTATTGAAATCATCTTCAACTACGTGGACTAGAAACGATCTCTCGTCTTACAAAATCTAGAGAAGTGGGAATGAGATTCACTTTAGGGGTTAGGGTGTCTCCAAAATATTCTTGTAGGTGGAAGCAAGAGATTGCAAACCCTAAGGTGTCCGGAAAGTCTTCTTGAAGGTGAAAGCTAGTACTAGGGACACTTAAAAATATTTCTGTTGGTTCAGCAAGAGAATGCTGGGGTTACGGTGTCTCCTAAGTATTTGTATTGGTGAAAGTAAGAGAAAGCGGGTGTCTCCATACTATTTCTGTTGGTGAAAGCGGGAGAAAGCTGGGGTTAGGGTGTCTCCAAAGTATTTCTGTTGCTGAAAGCAAGAAAAAGCTAGGAGGTGTCTCCAAAGTATTTCTGTCGCTGAAAGCAAGAGAAAGCTAGGGTTAGGGTGTCTCCAAAGTATTTCTGTTTGGTGAAAGCAAGAGAAACCTAGGGTCAGGGTGGCTCCATAGTATTTAGCTTGGTGAAAACAATCAGTCATTTCTTACACTGAAAGCGTGCAATTATTATATAGGGTGTTTCGAAAGCGGTGAAAACAAAAGAAAATTGAAGTCGCTGGCTTTCTGGCAATTTCGGAATTCTGTTATTTTCATTATTTGTTTCTATTCTCCGTTATCCACTCGCATCTCTTCATTTGCATTGTTTTCTAAGTATTTGTCCTTGTAATTTTAAAATTCAACTCTAAAAATACAAAATTGATGAAGTATGACAAGGAATCCCAGTCCTAAATTTAGCTACCGATCGTGCCATAGAAACTCCCCCGCAGCTTGTTATTTAAGCTTCCTCATGGGGAAAGTTCCTTTTCGGTATTTGCATGGAGACAGAGAAATCTTCGTAGGCGACAAAATTGGAAGGCGGCAAGGAAATGTGTCGGAGTCGTTTGACTGACTCGTTTCCGATCCAAATGCAATGCACGCCCTATTTTCAAACTCAGGGATTTCACATGCACAGTATTTTTATATTTTCTATTTCTCTCTTTTTTTCACTTTCTCCGTGTGCGTGTGTACATGGACTGAAAGGGTTCATGCCAACCATTTGAGTTCAATCATGTGTAAACAATTCCAAGGATACAGAGTGCGAAAAAAAAGATAAAATGAGATATCGAAGGTCTGAGAAGATGGCACACAACACACAAGGTAGTTTTTCTTTGACATGCTGTCAAGTCAAGGCAATCCGGAACATTTTGGACACCATTGTTATCAGTCTTTTCTTCATCCGCTATCTGTACACTTTGATCAAAATCTGAAACGAGAAATTTAGTTCCTTCTCAAAAAAATCACATTCCCATGAAATTGAAATCCTTCAAATCTTGACTAGTGGCGTGTATGAAATTCGCAGAAAATTAAATTCCATTCGACTCACACTATTTGTCCCAATTTTGATTGAAATGGATTTCGTGTTTGCCAAGCAAGATGAAAAGTCAGTAAAGAATTTCATTTCTAACGCAAAATACATACAACTTATTCACAAAATTACAATTTCTATTCACAACATATGTAGATCAAATATATTCACAAAATATATTGCCAAAAATTTAATACCGACTTCCTCTCGCGCGTATTCGACCGATGCATTCTTTGAAATGATCTGAGGCAAATCGCAGTGGAATCTCTAAAATCTATAAACTTAGAGAAAATTTTACAATAATGCAAATAATAAAGAAACTTCAGTAGAAAGGGTGTCCGCTGGAAAGAGAAAATTGCAAATTGAAGGAAGTTTACTGAAGAGCAGCTAGGGAAAGCCCACCGATAGAATGGAGCTGGAAAAAGTGCACCACTGGAGAAAGTTCATTGAAGGGCAGTTGGAGAAAATCCACCGATGAAACGGAGCTGGAAAAAGTGCACCACTGGAGAAAGTTCGTTGAATGGCCGCTGGAGGAAGTCTACTGCTAAAATGGAGCTGGAAAAAGTCCATCGATGAAAGTCCGTTGAGGTAAGTCCACAGAAGAATATCCGCTGGAGAAAGTCCACTGAAAAAAGTTCGTTGAGGATAGTCCACCGGGCTGAGAAAAGTCCACCGAAGAAAGTCCGCTGGAGAAAGTCCACTGAAGAAAGTCCGCTGGAGAAAGCCCACCGAAGAAAGTCCGTTGAGGAAAGTCTACCGGAGAAAGTCCGCTGAGGAAAGTCCACCGAAGAAAGTCCGCTGGAAAAAGTCCACCGAAAAAAGTCAGCTCGATGAAGTGCACTGAAGAAAGTCCGCTGGAGAAAGTCTACCGAAGAAAGTCCACTGAAGAAAGTTCGCTGGAGAAGGTCCACCGATGAAAAGCAGCCAGTAAAAGCGGGCTGAAGAAAGGTCGCTGGAGAAAGTTCATCAAGTGGCCGCTGGAGAAAGTCCGCCGCTGAAAGGCATCTGCAATAGTGTATTATAAAAATGATAAATAGCACTGGAGAAAGGACGCCAGTGAAGTCAATCGAAGAATATCTACTGAAGCAAACCTGGTGGAGAAACTCCACAAGAGATAATACGACTTTAGAAAGTAGACTGGAGAACGGCTACTTATGAAAGTTCATTGGAGAAAATATGAAATGGGCGAACATGATGGGCACCTGGAAGGATTTTTCCAAATAGCGTTAAACGCACGGTGAATACGTAGGTTGACATGGAGGAAAGTATGTAGACCATGAATGAAAGTAGGTAGTCGTCGCTCTGTACACCTTCTGGATGTGAGTGGATTGCATGGGTCCATGGACGACCTTTTCAAAATATTTATACTTCTGACGAATCAGCAAATCCCTTGAGGATACTTGAGTAAACAGTTACATGGTATGGCCTCCAGTTTTTTCTCCAGATATTTCCCTATGTACACATCGTACGCACATACCTCGTCATCTCATTTCTCCTCTGCGTTTGCATTGTGCAGATCCTATCTCCCTGGATAGAATTGAAAGTCTAAAGTCGTAAGACCTCCAATATCCTTGAAGGCGCTTCCAATTTACGTGAAACCTCTCCTGAGTTTTTGATCCGAATCGTTAGACCTCCACCTACCTACTATTTATGCAAAGAATAAGGATTGCCATACGAGATCAACCTTCCTCCCGGATATTCTTCCACAAACTTCAATTCTCAAAGAGAACCAATCAGAATATGAATTTATTTTCACTTCCAAACATTTCTTTCCTCATAAGAGTCTTATATGAATTTGCTAGTGTGTAGGAAAACTGATTACCAGACTTCAGAATCTGTAGCCGTCAAATTTAACTCAAATTTAAAAAATCGTAAAAAATACTACAATTTTTAAAAAAAAATCTTATTAGTAAAGATGCTAATTTTCCAGTCAACTCTTTCAGGATTGTCGGGTTCATCAAATGAGCTTTCATTTTCAGGGAAGTCAAAGTATTTATCAAATTTCTAGCCGTGTTGGGAAATTAAATGAAAGAGTACTATTTTCATTCATCGATAGGTGTCGTCTGCTTGACCTTCTCAAGAAGTGCGAATGTTAAGCAGTTAGGAGAGGTACCTTCTGCAGGCCAAATATGAACCCACTTTTCACGAAAAATACGCTCCAATAAATGAAAGGAGTAACTGCAAACAACATCTAGCGTTCAAAACCCAGAACTACGAAACGTCCGCACGTACGACTCCGTGTTATCAGAAAAACCTGAGGGTTTTCCAGGATTTAATGTCAACGAAGGATTTGAGTCGTGGAATCTTTCCGATTCCCTACATTGGATTTTGGACAGAACTCCTCGTTTTCTCACTCTCACGATTTTCCTTTTCCCAATCACAAGTCCATTGGAGCAGAATGTAGTGCCAAGTGCCAACACCATGCATGGTGGTAAAGTCCAAGGTTTTCGAGCCGTACATGTACCTCCATTGAATACGTCTAGAATTACCATCTAGATGATAGGCGTTCCTGCGTTCAGGGTGGTAATAGAAAAAAAAGTAGATTGAAGAAACTCCTCACACAAAGGGCTCCTCGATTGAGCTCCTTTCAAACCAATTCTCCTTCTGATAACAAGAAGGGGAAGAAAACCTGGCAAAAGAAACTTTCCTTCCAACAAAGTTTTCTTGGATAACTCTCGTTTAGTGTCGGATCTTGGAATTTTTTTAGTCTTGGACGAAATCCATACCTGGGCACCGGGACAGAAAATTTAAGCATAGGGTTCAGTTTAGTGAGCGTTTGAATTTTTACTAAGTTCATATTTCCTGTTCAATTCGTCAAAACAGCGTTCGCTATGATTCAAGGTTGAGAGCCAAGGTTGAAAGCCAAGGTTAAGAAGCCTAGGTAGAGAGCCTAGGTTAAGAATTTATACTAAGATCTTAGGTTACGAACTGAGACTATATTAAGATCCTAGGTTAAGGGGTTAGATTGTGAGCCTAATTTAAATGCCTGGGTTAGCATTCTCGATTAAGAGCATAGGTTAAGACCCTAGGCTAATATCCTAGGTTGAGAGCATGGCAAAAGTGCCTAGGTTAAGAGCCTATGTTAACATCCTACGTTGAGAGCCTAGGAAAAGAGCGTAGGCTAAGAGCCTTGGGTGACAAGCGAGGTCAAGAGCCTAGGCGTAGAGCCTAGGTTAAGAGCCTGGGTTAAAAGCCTAGGTTAGGAGCCTGGGTTAAGAGCCTACATTAAGAGCCTAGGTTAAGATCCTAGGTTAGGAGCCTAGGTTAGGAGCCTGGGTTAAGAGTCTAGGTTATGAGCTCAGATCACGAGCCTAGATTAAAAGTCTAACTTAGGAGGCCAGGATAGGAGACTAGGTTAAGTGCCTAGTTTAAGGGCGCAGGTTAACAGCCTAAGTTAGGATCCTATGTTATGAGCAAATGTTGATAGCCCAGTTAAGAGCGGCGGTTAATAGGAAAAGAGCCACGGTCGAGTGCCAGGGTTGAGAGCAATGTACAAGAGCCTAGGTTGAGAGCTAAGGTTATGATCCAAGATGATAGCACGCGAATTTGAACTGAAGCTTTTCAAATAACTATAACAGTAACTTTAACTTGATCCCTTATTCTCTGATTTTCCCTCCTCCCCATCCTTTCCTTCCGGTGAGGAAGGGCCCAGTGATGTGTACAGAGTGCAGTGGAATATGATGGACCCTCAAACGTATGAGAGAGACGTAAATAGCGGGCGAATAGATCTCAATTTTGGATTAGGATTGGAATGTAAAGACAGGTCATAAACTCGGGACGTGTGGTTCATTTTGATAAGGGTGGTGCATTGGGTTCTCTTCCGTCCAGACCCTCCAACCTCATTAGCCTTCTCTTCTCCTCAAACTCAATTGTGGCACACACCAAGCTCAAAGTTTCGCGTGGCCTTTCAAACTTTTTTTTCTTTCTTAACTCCCAAGATAGATTTCTGTAGGTGCGGGTGCGGAGACATGGCCTTAAGCCTCACAGTACCAATTGGCTCTCCCAACTTAATTTTCTCATTCAATTCCTTTCAAAATACAGAAGAAATGAAATGTAATAAAATAAAATAACAAAAATAGACTAGTTTTTTCGTGTTCAAAGGAGAAAATAGAAAATACGACCGTAATTGTGTTTACTGCCATTCTCTGACCTCTTTGTTCTCCCAGAAATAGCAATATAATTACTTTCATTTTGTTTTTAACCGGAAATAGACGCTATAACTAAAATTTTAGTAGTTCTGGGCAGTAGAACTTTTTAGCAATAAGTTGTTTTAATTTCCAAGAAATATTGCGCATTAAGATTTTGTTTGATTAAAAGTTTAATTTAGAAATCCGTTTGTTCACTACAAATTAATTTCTGTACTGTTTCTTCAAAAACAAAAATCCTGAGGACGCAATTAAATAGATCTGTTTTCATTTACGGTCTGCTGACTGACTTCAAGCACCCGAATATGACCTCGTACTTCAAGGAATTCTTTGAGTCGGAAACGCAAGGAATTTTTTAATTTAAATTCTTCTTTGTTTTGTTCCAGTGCATGGTACGGCGCATTCTTGTTGTTGTTTACTCAGAAATGGAAAGAGAATTATAATTGACTTAATTAAAAACTAAGTGCAGATTTAATAATCAACGTGTGATGATAATGGGAATAATAACGCTAATATTAAATTAACGTAAAAGCAGAGTCATGAATGCAAAAGTATAGGGTGGGGCAATGCAAAACAAAAATTATATAAGAACTTGTCATCCTTGGCACTATCCTCCCTGCGGCGCACCAATACGACTACGACTACGAAGTCCCTAGAGAAATCTGTAACTCTGGTAATGATGACAAGTAATCATGGCACTCCATTATATCATAAACTAGATGAAAATGAAACAAGTGTAACAAATTGCCTTCCGAAAGAAAGAAGAAAAAAATTTAAGCATCCCATTCCCAGCCAACCATTTTCTGTGTCTGCTACCACTGTGCTCATTTCCTTCTATGAAGGTTGATGAAAGAAGCCACCTTGCAATTAAGGACATCACCATCATCAGCAAAACGTGGGGTAAGCAGGTCGTATGTACGTAAGTAAGTAAAGATGTACCTTTCCTTTCTTATTTTCTACTTTCCTTCCAACTTTCCCCAAAGGCATTCATTTTCCTCAGTTACTTTCTTCGATTTTCTCCAACAGACTTTCACCATACTTTCTTTATGAACTGCGCTACATTTACGGTAGAATACTTTCACTATGCTTTCTCCATAATTTCTCACCGTGGACTTTCACCATAGAAGATTGCTATATTTTTACCACCGACTTTCACCGTATTTTGACTATAGACTTTCACCATGATGTCTCATTATTTTACTGTGCTTTCTCTGCATTTATTTTAACCGTACTTGAAAAAAACAGGAATTTAGTGACGAATTTCATCTTTAGCTATTGAATACAAATGCAAACATCCTAGTTTGTTGGACCACCTTCATAATCTGACCATCAATTTTAGGTTATTTCACTGTACTATAGGGCATACAATATTTTTCTACACTTTTACAACGTATTCTGTCTATTTTGCCATTTTTTTATAACTATTTCTACTGAGCTCTCTTCCAACATATATTTCACGCTTTCTCCGTATATTTTTACCGGATTTTCTTTCGTACAGATTTTTTTCATAGTTTCACAATACATCATATTATAAACTTTCTCCAGACTTTAACCTTAGACTTTTACCAAGCTTTCCCTGCATTTTTTCCCTTCCACTTTCTCCGCGAATTTTCTCCTTACACTTTCTCCTGACTTTCTCTTTAGACTTTATCCACAAATTTTCTCCGACTTTCTCAAAACCAACTCATCAATTTAGGAAGGTCTTTCATTATCATTTCCTTGAGAAGCCTTTCTTGGCAACTACGGCGGCCGTGGGACCGTGGTTTAAATGAAATAAGCCCCTGCCTCGGATCGTCGGTTTTCTGGTTTCTTGAATGAGAAAGGAGTCTTGAAAATAATTAGTCTCCCCAACCCTCATCATTATTCAATGCCTCATCCGTGAAAGCAGTAAACAAAAAGGGGGTAAACGAGCCCAAGAACTATGTACGTACGTCAATTCTTACCTGATTGCCTTCTAACTTTCTGCATCGTTTGGCTTCATGGTTACCGCAGGACAGAAACAGAGTGTTCCACGAATCCTTGTGGTTCACAAGGTAAAGAGTGTCCCAATTATATTAATTGATTGGGGTTAAATGTGAATGTCTTTCATCTAATTGCGCGTTGGATTGTGTAATACAAAACATTTGTCGATACATACATGTGTGTGAAAGCGAAACTTACCCGGGTAGCGTTTCCCGTGAAATTGAGTCTATGACGATATTGACCATTTTCAATATACGTCTAATACCTATACTTAATAGGCTCTTTTTATGCCGCGCTATATTTTCAACATGCATGCGCCATCTGTAAACAGTTGTGGTCGTAAATCTACAGGTGCACGTCATACCTTTCCCTTGAATTTATAGCAATCATAAGGGAAGAGGCACAAACCTTATGGAAATCGATGGGACGTTTTATATGTTGTAGTCAGTCGCATCCTGAACAACTTTTGTGAAGGTCCTACCCCCAAAAGTCTAACCGTTTGGCCGCTAGAAATGCAGAGTGGGCATGTAAGGTGAAAGCAGGTGACTTTCACTTGCATTTCCCTTACATATCAATTATGTATTGCTGGCACCAAACGGTTAGATTTCTTGGGGTGCTACCTTCACAAAAGTTGTTCAGGATAAAACTGACTACAACCTAAGATACAATATGACTATTTTTCTGACCTAAATTGGGAATAATTGCTATGTCTAAAATTTTGGCGCAGATTTTCCTATCCTGTCATCTCATACTTTGTATGCTAACTGAAGTTGAACTAAGAGGATCTATAAAATGAACCAAGTAGTAAGATTTTGGGTCGTAAATTGTTGGGTATTAGTTTGTTGAGCGCGTCAAAGCGGAGGAAGAGCCCATTCCTCACTCGCCGAAGGAGGACATTTCTCAAATCTTGTAATTCCAAGTCAGTGAATCTCCGTCTGTAGCGCTCCCAGGGAATAAATTATAGTTTCAAGGAAATCACACTCAAATAAGCTCCCACTTTCTCCGACTTTCTCCTTTCTCTTGCATTTAGTACGCAGTCGACCATATTCATAGTCTCAATTTGTAGGCTTCTGTTTGATTGACAGTTCCAGGCTCAGGTGAGACCTCCTTCTCATTCAACCAACACGCCAATCCAATATAAACACCCATCCCTCGCTACACACCTCAGCCATGTTACAGTCAATCTATAAAAACCACTACTTCATTTTTACATTATTTTAAAATTTTAATTAATAATTTATTTACATTAATTATATTATAAAAAAAATTGTATATATATAAAAGCGTAGGGTCAAATCGTAACGGTTCAATAAATTTTTGGTCCAGAGCCGAATTCCTTTTCAATTTTGGGATGCGAAAGCTGGGCTGAGAAGAGAAAGTCTTCTATATTATAATTTGTATTTACTCCTGGCAAATATTTGATTCAGCAAATAAAGAAAAACTTACGTTGGAAGGAGTGACAGGACGAAATTGAATTGCTTCTTCCAACACTATTCCATTCCTCAATCCTGACTGACTCTGACAACTCAGAGTACTCCTATCCTCCTACTCCAAACATTTTAGCAACAAATCATAGTAGGAAAATGTAGAAGAGATCTTTGGGTACTTCGTTCGATAGTTGATAGGTAAATTGTAATGTAAGAGAGGAATTCGACTCGGGATCAATTCCTGGTCGACGCATTTTCCAAATCCTTGTATTTTTAGGTTTTGCATGATAATTTGTTGCCAATAATCTTGGTTTTAATTAATGAGCCAAGGTTCAGAAGACAAAGCCGCAAAGTTGATCTGAAGTTTGACATTAACATACGTAATGTGACTTTAACTATAGTTATAAGGTGTGAGTATCGATGTTAGCGCCTAATGGTAAAATAATCAAAACTGAGATTTTTTGGGAATTGACCTGAACATAGAAGACGAAAGTATATCTCTTTTCCCACTTGATTTGACTGAACAGACGGTTTCTTTTTTGGTTTTGTAATGAGAAGAAGAAATAAATTGTGGAGAGAGTGACAGGGGTGATCCAGAGCGTAGTTTATTCTGAATTTGGATTAGATGTTGGAATGCGGGGTGAAGGTGAAAGACTGGCTTGGGTCCAATAACCTCCTTCCCAAATTCCACGTACTCTTATCAAATATGTATGCACATTCAACCTTTCTCTTCTGGGTCACCTTCTTCCCACAGTACTCCCACTCCATACTACTTCAGTTCAATACTAGGGGTACCTTTCCTAGGCCAGGTCAATGCGAAAACAACAACTTGGCCTTTAGGATGAATTCACATTCACTCACTGCGAGGCCGGTGGAGTGATTTACTGAAACAGGTTCTTACTGCTACAGTTTCTTCCTACTGCTAGGGGTACCTTCCCTAAGCCAATTCGAAAATAACTGTCTTTTCTTAGAATTCACGGCGGCTTCGAAAATAACTGTCTTTTCTTAGAATTCACGGCGGCGTCGGACAGAGAATATTTACAGTGACTTACCAGAGGATTCTCTTACCGCTATAGTTTCTCCCTACTACTAGGGGTACCTTCCCTAGGCCAATTCGAAGACAGCTCTCTTTGGGTGGAATTCACGGCGACGTCTTGCCGACAATATTTACAGTGATTTACCGAAGAAGGTCTTTAAAGCTGAAGTTTCTCCCTACTACTATGGGTACCTTCCTTAGCCCAATTCGAAAACGGCCATCTTTACGAGGAATCCGTGATTTGCTGAAGGAGGTCCTTACTGTGGTTTCTTCCTACTGCTTGGGGTACCTTCTCTCTAGGTAAATTGAGTAATATAAAATGCACTGCCGAAATCCGACAGAAGTTTGTTGGGACAAGAATGTCAAAAAATGATTCCGTCTTCCATGGCCATAATTGCAAGTCTAGAATCAGCAGCTCCCGAGGGAAAGAGTTCCCCTAGTAGTAGTAACGTGAGTATGTGTAAGTATGTTTTGATATTAAATTTTGTGGAAGATGAGATGGAGAGAGATTTTGAATGGAGAGAGTGCTTTGGTTATTGTGTAAGACCCGTCAGTTGCACAACCGAGGAACTATGATGGATGACTGCTACTACTGGGGCACTCGTCTACAGAAATTCCATCCCATCTCGTCCATCTTGTGGACTTTACAACCTTCCAAATGAGAACCTTTATTGAAAAACGACTACTTATTCCTTTTTTTACGGCCAAAACTATTTATATAGATGAGACGGGCTTTCATTTCTTTTCATGACTTGACTTGGGTCAATCCAATAACAAAATAGAGTGAAAATGGGATTACGTATTTTATTGGTAGTTTTAGAAGAAATTTTATAAATTAAATTCTAAACGATCATTTGGACTTCACATTTTATTACCCGAATTCAATGGTCTGGGTAGAAAACAATCAAATCAATGAGTACCTTCAGTAAAGCCCAGCGTAAATAATTAGACAACTTCCATATTAGGTAGCCCCATACTTTTGTTCAAACAAATTAATGTGGATTTTTTCAAATCACATTATTTTTTTTAGAGGGATTTAGAGAAATTTTGATTGTTCATTGACCGTGAGAGATGAGATTACCTGACAAGAAAGCGTTGTCAAGTAATGTTGGACTTAGCAGATTATATTTGACGTGTTTTTTTGGAATCTGTTTCGTAGAGATTTTCAATTCTCGAAAGTGATTTTTTATTTCAACCACAAAATGAACAGGTTTTTATTGTCCTTTTAAAGTAAATTCACTGATTAATTGACATCCATTTCATTACTTTTAGTGGTTTTTTTAGTTAGTGAATTTTGTCTATGGTCCATGCAGAATTTCAATTCGCGCTGTTGTCAACATTCGTACCATATTTTCTATTGTTTTGCTTCCAGTCAAGTGAGAATTCCTGAACATTTTTGCAAGATTCTCATAGTTGCTGTAACGAAATGATGTATTTTCTAATATTTTGTGGAAAATTTTTCGCAAAATATCTTCGCAATATTTTCATATTTTGTTGTCAGGATTTCCAAATATTTTCAAAAATTCTGACAAATTGCCAAAATAGATTAATTCTAGTGACTTGGACCAGGATCTCGTTAGAATTATTATTCTCGCACTTGAATCCACGGGAGAAATGGTTTTGGTGTGGCGACAAAGCATGTGTGGCCCGTCATGACGTCAGAGGTAGGTTGTGAGATTAATCAATGGTTCCTTTTTGCTCCGGGAGCTGGGAGAAGAGATCCGAACGGTTTCCATGGGGACGAGGATGCAGAAAGCACATCTCTCCCGTCCCGACCGACTACTTTCTCTCCGAACCCCCCGAATATAGATTTCTGAGACTCAGACTCAGACTCAAGTGAATGTGTGATGTAACGTGACCCTATTTTCTGCACACGGCACCCCTACCCCTCCCCACCTCACCCCTCCCCACCCCAATGGATCCACTCCATACTGCACTCCACTGCATTCAAATGACACGTCCCACGTCCAAGAAAACCAAAACCCAACGATAAAATCTCCAAACACATGGAGTCAGGTTCAAAATGACAATCTAGGGAATATGTACTCTCCCTAAGTCTAAACCTCACGCCCAGTCTGAGCATTTTGATTTCATTTCGTGTCATCTCAAATTTCAACCAAAATAAATGAGTCCGATTTCAAAATAGAGAGTTTTTACTATAAGGTAGGTCTATATCGATTTTGTACACTTGTAGGGTTACACTGACTAAAAAAATTGTATGAATTCATAAAAATGTAGATGAAAATGCAGACGAGAAGCCTTAAACAAAGAGGAAACTAAATTAAAAAATTTAATAAAGTTTTCCGAGTACCTTGAATTTGTATTGTATTTCATTTCCTTTCATTTCTGTACAATTCTATGTCTACTTTCATTAATGTACATAGCGCAGTCAGCCTTTTCCTCCCGCCAACCCGCCCACATACATCCGGAGACGGCGGGCGCCAAGCAGTCTAGTCTCGTCTCGACTCGTCTAATTAAAATTCATTTTTCTCTAGAAAAGGGAACGGAAGAATCAAAATTTGTAATTAAATTTACTCGTCAAACAAAACTTTGGATGAATATTTCCTCTCAATGCAAATAATAGGAGATGTCCTACATTAATAATACGACAGGGTGGTTCATAACTTCTGTCCAGTGTTTTTGGGACCGTATAGCTGATGAACGTAGGTATGAATATTATGAAACACCCTGTAAGACTATACGTATTTCCTCTCATTTCATTTCAGTCAACAAAAACTCAAGCGAAGCCACGGTAGGAAATTTAATCAAAAAGTACTTGACGGAAGTATTTTCTTATTTGTTCATAAAAACCTAACTGACTGGGTGGAGGATCCACAATCCACATGTTCTCATTACACAAGAATGAAGCGAGGAAGGAATGGATGGAATGGATGGAATACCTTCAACTCACTACAACTACTACAAAGGTTTTTCTCATCTCCTCCACAGACAAAATCACTTTTCACCCATGGGATTGAATGACATCAACCAATACCAATACCAATGCCAACCATACTACCAACATTTCCTTCCACGTTAACCCATTTCACCCGGGATTTCTTCCTACCTTTCTACACGGACGCAAGGGTGTTTCATATTTTCTTGTTTGTTGTCATTTAAGTCGATTCTATTCAAATCCGCGTCCTTGGTCCTTAACCTTGGCTCATGTCGTGTCAGAAACACTTCTCTTAAACCAAGAAATCTGAGGACCCTAGGAGTCTGAGAATCCAAGATATTTGAGGTCCCATGGAATCTGAGAACCCAAGAAATATTAGGACCCATGGAATCTGAGGACCCATGGAATCTGAGGACCCAAGAAATCTGAGGACCCTAGGAATATGCGTACCCAAGAAATCTGAGGACCCAAGGAATCTGAGAACCCAAACAATTTGAGGACCCAAACAATCTGAGGACCCAATACTGAGCGATCATCGAGCCAAACAAAAAACTGGGAACTGGACTGATCAGGAATTGAACCCGGGACCATATCGTCGAATTTTTTTGTGAAACACCTCAACCTTGAAAAAAATGTTTGGTTGACGTGTAACTTGTGTGTTATTGTTCTTATACTCTGACTTTGGTTTTCTTGGCAAAGTCTCGGATTTCCTATCTTGTCAGTCGTCAAAGACGACAGAAGACAGTGGAAGACAAAAGATCTCTGGAGCTAAGAAATGAAGCAAAAAAAAACGAAATGAAATTCTTTGGACTGATCCACCCAACTCGTCACTCTGCTCTGTCTTTAATCTTCTTCCTATGTATGTAAGTAACAATATCCTTGATCGTGAGTACGATTTTGTTTATTTGGGGAAAATGCCAAACTCAAACTCATGGAATTCCCAGAGAAGAGGAAGAGAAAGCGAACGGCGGGAGAGAATAATAGAAAAATAGAAAAACAGTCCATTACACTAACAGGAAGTCCTAACAGAGGAGGGGAAACGAGCAAGAGTACAATCATTAATAAATGTACAAATGATTCAAAGTTTTCTAATCCTTGTCGGAAAAACAAAAACAAGTCTTGGAATTCTTGTAATAATAAAATAACAGCCTCTATAGACGTAACCATTTGAAATTTATTTGTTATACTCAGCCCAAAGGGAGGTCACGGGTTCGATTCCTTCTCGTATGTTTTTTTTTTAATTCCTTGGGCCTCAACGATAATGGCTTAATTTTATAGGTCGATGAAAACTTCACGGTTTTTCTGAATTAATAGTTAAATTGACCGATTAAAAATAATTATTTATGAAGGTGATCACGGCGTAGTGTATAGACTGTCGGACTTATTTTAAGAGGTCCTGGGTTCAATTCCTGCTCCAGTGCTTTTTCTGATATGACTTAAGTTCTCTTTTTCTGGACCGTGGAATTTTATTTTCGGCACATTGAAATGAATGAATTCTTTACAAAATATGCCAAAAGAAATCCGGGAGACGCCAAGCAATGTTTTTCCAGAAATAGAATTCCCGAAATTTCAAAAATAATATTTGTTTATAGGGCCAGTGCAGTGAAAACGGAGGTTTCAGAACTTCATTCACAGTTTTTACATTCACAAGTAAAAAAAAATTCTCCGCCTGTCAACTCTTGATTTGAATTTTGTGGAAATGGGGATGATAAATATTGAAGTGAAAGTGGGAGAAAGTGGTGAAAGTAGAAGTGAAAGCACATTGCCACTGGACCTTGTTTATGTGTAAATTTCTTGAAAAACGGAAATGGAAGAGACGGTAGACACACAAAAAATGAAATGTATGGAATAAAATTGTAGTTGAAGTGTCTGGACCAGCCAGTATGGCTTGGATGAATGGATGAATACATGTAAATAAAATTGCAGGATAGAAAAAAACCTGCACTCTATTTACGAGCTGATGTACAGGGTGGTCCACAAAAAGTCCCACCTTCCAGTCAGCATCAAAAGAGATCATTCCTCAACTTTTCAGAATAACCAACGGTAGGCTACAGAGGGTTACTACTCTTTCTTTAGAAACCACTCAAGGTAGGCTACAGTGCGTTACTATACTTTTTGGAATAAACCTAGGTTAGTCCACAGAGGGTTACTATATTTTTTTGCCAAAAACCTAGGTTAGTCTATAGAGGGTTACTATACTTTTTCGGAAAACACCCAGGTTAGTCTACAGAGGGTTAGTATAT